>JARSSU010022382.1:0-43789 GCA_029619165.1 Eurosta solidaginis | reverse complement strand
GTTTATTACCGTAATTAATAGTTTGAGATTCACGTATACCCACGTAAATTAGTCAATATGCTTAAAATAATAAGGACATGTAAATATTTAATTTAAGCTATCTTCATTACTATTCGTTTTTTTTTGGAAAGGGAGAAGTTACAGTACGTAACCACCGTCTTATGGCCCTATGTCTTACTAAATGAAATCGATATAAAATCGATTAGATATTATTATCTGGAACGAAAAGACCCTCTCTATATGATATAAAAAAACCGGAAAGTAAAGAAACAATAGAAATAACATTTCTATTAAAAGTTAAAATTTAATATTTTGATTTCGTAAGGTAACAAAGAAATAAAATTTGTTTTCTTGGTTTCCTAAAAATATAAAGGAAACCCAATCTCGCGCTTGGCAGAGAAAAGCTATGAGCCCACTATACGGCCACTTTCGTTGAGTTTCCCCGCCGAAAGTTGCCCTATAGTCGGTCCCTAGCAGTAAAGTGAAAAAGTTTAAAGTAACGTGTAGAAACAATTGCTGCTTATACATATGAATGTGTGTGTGTATTTGTGAACACACCTTTATGAGTATATATGTTATCTAGGTACATTGCCACGAGGAAGGGCAGATATATTTAGGCCTGTGGCCTAAACATATAGTAATAGGAGTAACGCTACTGCCAAATTTCATCATGATATCTTCAACGACTGCCAAATTACAGCTTGAAACTTGTAAATTACCTTCTTTTAAAAGTGGGCGGTGCCACGCCTATTGTCCAAAATTTTACTAATTTACTATTCTGCGTCATAAGTTCAACTCTCCTACCAAGTTTCATCGCTTTATCCGTCTTAGATAATGAATTATCGCACTTTTTCGGTTTTTCGAAATTTTCGATATCAAAAAAGTGGTTGTGGTTATAGCCCGATATCGTTCATTTTAAATAGCGATCTGAGATGAGTGCCCAGGAACCTACATACCAAATTTCATCAAGATACCTCAAAATTTACTCAACTTATCGTGTTAACGGACGGACGGACGGACGGACTTGGCCCAATCAAATTTTTAGACTCAGTTGAGCAGAGCTCACAGAGTATATTAAGTTTGATTGGATAACGGTTAGTTGTACATATATAAAGGAATCGAGATAGATATAGACTTCCATATATCAAAATAATCAGGATCGAAAAAAAATTGATTGAGCCATGTCCGTCCGTCCGTCCGTTAACACGATAACTTGAGTAAATTTTGAGGTATCTTGATGAAATTGGTATGTAGGTTCCTGAGCACTCATCTCAGATCGCTATTTAAAATGAACGATATCGACTATAACCACGCCCACTTTTCGATATCGAAAAACCGAAAAAGTGCGATAATTCATTTCAAAAGACAGATAAAGCGACGAAACTTGGTAGATGAGTTGAGCTTATGACGCAGAATAGAAAATTAGAAAAATTTTGGACAATGGGCGTGGCACCGCTCACTTTTAAAAGAAGATAATTTAAAACTTTTGCAAGCCGTAATTTGGCAGTCGTTGAAGATATCATGATGAAATTTGGCAGGAACGTTACTCCTATTACTATATGTACGCTTAATAAAAATTAGCAAACTCGGAGAAGGACCACGCCCACTTTTAAAAAAAATTTTTTTAAAGTAAAATTTTAACAAAAAATTTAATATCTTTACAGTATATAAGTAAATTATGTCAACATTCAACTCCAGTAATGATATGGTGCAACAAAATACAAAAATAAAAGAAAATTTCAAAATGGGCGTGGCTCCGCCCTTTTTCATTTAATTTGTCTAGGATACTTTTAACGCCATAAGTCGAACAAAAATTAACCAATCCTTTGAAATTTGGTAGGGGCATAGATTTTATGACGTTAACTGTTTTCTGTGAAAATGGGCGAAATCGGTTGATGCCACGCCCAGTTTTTATACACAGTCGTCCGTCTGTCCTTCCGCATGGCCGTTAACACGATAACTTGAGCAAAAATCGACATATCTTTAATGAACTTAGTTCACGTGCTTACTTGAACTCACTTTATCTTGGTATGAAAATTGAACGAAATCCGACTATGACCACGCCCACTTTTTCGATATCGAAAATTACGAAAAATGAAAAAAATGCCATAATTCTATACCAAATACGAAAAAGGGATGAAACATGGTAAGGTACTTGGATTGTTTTATTGACGCGAAATATAACTTTAGAAAAAACTTTACCATATTAAGTAGAAGAAAATGAAAAAGTTCTGCAGGGCGAAATAAAAAACCCTTAAATCTTGGCAGGTATTACATATATAAATAAATTAGCGGTATCCAACAGATGATGTTCTGGGTCACCCTGGTCCACATTTGGTCGATATCTGGAAAACGCCTTCACATATACAACTACCACCACTCCCTTTTAAAACTCTCATTAATACCTTTAATTTGATACCCATATCGTACAAACTCATTCTAGAGTCACCCGTGGTCCACCTTTATGGCGATATCTCGAAAAGGCGTCCACCTATATAATTAACCCTCACGCTCCTTTAAAATACTCATTAACACCTTTCATTTGATCAAACATATTCTAAAGTCACCCCTGGTCCACCTTTATGGCGATATCTCGAAAAGGCGAACACCTATAGAACGAAGGCCCAATCCCTTTTAAAATACTCATTAACTCCTTTCTTTTGATACCCATATTGTACAAACAAAGTCTAGAGTCAACCCTGGTCCACCTTTATTGTGATACCCCGAAAAGGAGTCCACCTATAGAACTAAGGCCCACTCCCTTTTAAAACACTCATTAACACCTTTCTTTTTGATACCCATAGTGTACAAACAAATTCTAGGGTCACCCCTGGTCCACCTTTATGGCGATATCTCGAAACGTCGTCCACCTATGGAACTAAGGATTACCCCTTTTACGCATTAACACCTTTCATTTGATACCCATATCGTACAAACGCATTCTAGGTCACCCTGGTCCACTTATGGCGATATCTCGAAAAGGCGACCACCTATACAACAACCACCACTCCCTTTTAAAACCCTCATTAATACCTTTAATTTGATACCCATATTGTACAAACACATTCTAGAGTCACCCCTGGTCCACCTTTATGGCGATATTTCGAAACGGCATCCACCTATAGAACTAAGGCCCACTCCCTTTTAAAATACTCATTAACACCATTCGTTTGATGCCCATATTGTACAAACAAATTCTAGGGTCACCCCTGGTCCACCTTTGTGGCGATATCTCGAAACGGCGTCCACCTATGGAACTAAGGATTACTCCCTTTTAAAATACTCATTAACACCTTTCATTTGATACCCATATCGTACAAACGCATTCTAGAGTCAACCCTGATCCACCTTTATGGCTATATCCCTAAATGGCGTCCACCTATAGAACTATGGCCCACTCCCTCATAAAATACTCTTTAATGCCTTTCATTTGATACACATGCCATACAAACACATTCCAGGGTTTTCCCTCGGTTCATTTTCCTACATGGTTATTTTCCCTTATGTTGTCACCATAGCTCTCAACTGAGTATGTAATGTTCGGTTACACCCGAACTTAACCTTCCTTACTTGTTTTCGATACTGATGATTTTGATATATGGAAGTCTATATCTATCTTGATTCCTTTATACCTGTACAACCAATCGTTATCCAATGCAAGTTAATATACTCTGTGAGCTCTGCTCAACTGAGTATAAAAGTACACCCGAATAAATGAAACAAAAGGGAGTCAAATAGATGGTTAGGTATTTTATGGATTTGTGTGCTGCGCCTGCGCTAATACCCAATATCACTGACTACCTGCTCAATACATAGTTGGAGTGCCTAATTTTGACAGAATGCAGTTGAAAATCATACCAGAGAAACAAACAGGTTTTGTTTCTACTAAAAAAATTTTCATATGTATAACCCTGTCCGACCCAAAAATGTCCGCTAAAAAAGGTTGGCGATAACAGTCTTTTCGGACAGGGTATACATGAAAATTTTACAATCAATTGAAAATTTTTTTAGTAGGGCATGAAAAAAACCTCAAAAATCAGAGTCGAAAAAAAGTCAAAAAAATGAAATTTCGCAGGCTCGTAAATTTTATTTTTGGGTATGCGTAGTGGAACTTTTTTTCCTGAGCCCAAATCCTATCGAAAAATCGATGGCGCGATATCGGTTAATAAATCGACCCACCCTATTATCACATACATATAAATGTGGTTATTCTAGAAAATTTTAAGTAGGTGAAGCTTTTACCTAATAAAGCTATTGGAGACTCAGTTTTTATTGTTAAAAAAACACAGTCAAAGAACGAACAAAGACCGATATATATTTGTGCGTCCATTTATATCTTCATACCTTGGTACCGTCAGACTTGGTCAGCCATTCGATAGATAACAATAATGCATACATCTCAACTAAGAAAGGTAAATTTTTATACATAAGTATGCCAATAGACTTTTGTAAATTTGTTGAAAAAAATGAACTTGTTATTGCCGTTGTTGTGTACACAATGATTGAAATTTATAAATTTTCTTTCCTCACCTTTTCACCATCACATGAAAATTACTTAATTCTTCGATTCAATACCGCCGATAATGCTGTTGATATTGTTAGTGTTTTACTTTATGAACTATTCGTGGTAATGTTGATGTTCTTTATTTTTAAACCAAATTCAACCTATTTCTTAACACAGCGCGCACCCTTCGACTATTATTATTGTTGTTGTTGTATTAGCCGATAATTTCAATTTGAAATTTTCAAATGATGCTGGTGCGCCAACTGCTGCTGTTGCTTCCGTTGCCACGACCTGCAACTATTTGTATATATGTACGTACATATGTGCACATACTATGTACGTACTATAAACCTAGAATTATGTTACCTTTCTTAATTGAGATGTATGCATTATTGTTATCTATTGAATGGCCGAACAAGTCTGACGGTACCAAGGAATGAAGATATAAATGTACACACAAATATATATCGGTCTTTGTTCGTTCTTTGACTGTGTTTTTTTTTAACAATGAAAACTGAGTCTCCAATAGCTTTATTAGTTAAAAGCTTCACCTACTTAAAATTTTCTAGAATACCCACATTTATATGTATGTGGTAATAGGGTGGGTCGATTTATTAACCGATATCGCGCCATCGACTTTTCGATAGGATTTGGGCTCAGGAAAAAAAGTTCCACTATAAATATAATTTTCGAGCCTGCGAAATTTCATTTTTTGACGTTTTTTCGACTTTGATTTTTAAGGTTTTTTTCATGACCTACTAAAAAAATTTTCATTTGATTGTAAAATTTTCATGTATACCCTGTCCGAAAAAACTGTTATCGCCAACGTTTTTAGCGTACATTTTTGGGTCGGACAGGGTATACATATGAAAATTTTTTTAGTAGGTCATGAAAAACCCTTAAAAATCAAAGTCGAAAAAAAGTAAAAAAAATTTAATATCTCAGGCTCGAAAATTATTTTTTTGGGAATGCGTAGTGGAACTATTTTTCTCAGCCCAAATCCTATCGAAAAATCGATGGCGCGATATCGGTTAACTTTCGTCCATACAAATCGGCCCAACCTAATGTGATAATAATAAATATTCTTTTACCAATATGTTATGTCTTTGCGTATATATGTATGTACACCGAAAGAAATGACGCTAATAAAGCTTTTGAAAGTGGACAAATTTGTTTATTCAACTCAGCAGAAGAAAAACTGTTGCTCAAAAATAAACATTATTCTTAAAAAATGACAAATGCTCAATGAATCTAACTGATTTTTCAGTTAAAATAACTTATTTCATTATTCAATTCAACAGCAAAAAAACTTTCGAGACTATGCAAATACATCAACGAATTTTAAAGAGACAAATAAGGGTGTGTCAGCTCGGGTGTAAGGGAGCATTATATACTCAGCGTGAGTTTCAATTGTACTGTTCGTTTCAGTTAAATTACTTTTGTAATCCTATTAAGGCATATTTTAAACACAAGCTTTTAAAAATAATAAATGTAAGGCGCGATAACCTCCGAAGAGATCTAAGGCCGAGCTTCTCTTCCAATATGCGTCGTGCTCCTCTTGATTTTCCCTACAAATTGGCCGGACGGGACCTACATGTTTTATGCCGACTCCGAACGGCATCTGCAAGGCAGATGAGTTTTCACTGAGAGCTTTTCATGGCAGAAATACAACCGGAGCGCTTGCCAAACTCTGCCGAGGGGCGACCCCGCTTAGTGAAATTTTCTTCTAATTTAAAAACCTTATTTCTAAAATTTTGATGTTGCTTTGCCCGGGGTGCGAACCCAGGGCATACGGTGTGGTAGGCGGATCACGCTACCATCACACCACGGTGGCCGCACAACACAAGCTTTTGGGTGTAACTAATTTTGGCTCAGATATAACTTATTATTTAATCTACGACCCTTTTAAAAATCTTTTATATAAAAAATGGGCGTGGTCCTTAACCGATCCCGTTCATTTCTACTAAAAATATTTCCTGCTATAAACAAAGTATATATGCCCAATTTTATTACGATATGTTAATTTTTCTTCAAGTTATCGCTCCTGAAACACACAAAATGGCTTAGTCAACAAAGGGAAGTTGAATTTCTTCTTATTTCTTGTTATAATTCCACTTGAGAAATTAAACTATGAAAATGAAAATATATAGCTTATTTTATGCGTCCACGACCCGTGGGCATGGTTCTTGACCTATTTCCTAAATTTTTCTTGGAAGCATTCCTTATAGTAAAGGCAACATCTCTGCCGAATTTTGTTATGATAGATACGTTGTTATGATAGTAACGGATTTTGATTTATGATCAATAAATATTTGTAAAATTGATTTTATTACAAGTGGGCGATGCCACGCCCATTTCCAAAAATTTTTTAAAATTTTTATCAAAACTCTCAATATCAGTTCACACATCGCATTTCAACATTTTAGGTAAATTATTTACTAAATAATCAGGTCTTTTTTTGTTTTCCAAAATGTTATATATATAAAACGTGGTTGTAGTTATCATTCGATTCCATTTTAAATAGCGATGGGAGATGAGTGCCAAAGAGCCCATATACCACATTTTGAATAAGACATCTCAATATTTACTCAAGTTATTGTGTAAACAAACAGAAGGGCGGCCAGACGGACGGACGGGCATGGCTTAATCGATTCCCTTTTTCATCCTGTGAATTTTGATGTACGGACGTCTATATTTATCTCGATTCGTTTATGCTGTAACGATCAGCCGTTATGTTACCAAAGGTAATATGCTCTGTGTGCAAAGCATGCTGATTATAAAAGTTACACTCACTGTACTCACTCCCATATTTACGTAGAAATCTGTCATATCAACAGCCCTTACGTTTATTTTACTGTTGACGAAATTTTATTATTTTAATAGCTCTCATTGGTACGTACAGGATAACATCCATATGATGCATCCCCTAGCGGGTTAGGCGGTTAGAATATACCCGCGGTATATATAGATTCAAGGGGTTGTGTAGCGCAACCATTTCAAGGGGTTGCCAGCGCAATATATAGCTTCTCCAACCAAATTGTCAACCTTAGCTATCCGTGGCGAATGCTGTTTCATTAACAGCCAAGGTTCTGGCGACCCCGAACACCTCATGGATCTAGGGATGGAAGGGCGGGATGGCCTAGAAGGTCGCATGTGGTCATAACAAATCGTTTCCGAAATGGTCGAGCTTGGTACCGCAACGTACCGGATCTGCATCCGGCAAAGGACCCTCATCATCGATAAAGCTCCCTAAGGCCTTCGGGGAGGGTTCCTTATCGCTACAACAACAACAACAACATACATATGATCGCTACAATAACAACAACAACATACATAGATGCAATTTTTTTGTTGGTTTGACTGTTGAAACGGTCAACGCAGAGTCAACAGATTATGCTTATTTGTTCAACACCTATATGGGATGTATAAAAATTTACAGAATTTTCAGTTGAATTAACAGGAAATTCGCTTAACTTCCCCATCATTCTTCTTTTTGTGTATTTTTAGCATTCACGAAATATATAAGGGTGCCTCTTATTTGTCAAGTTTGTTTTTTTATGAAAAACACTCAAAAAATAATCCACCTCTGGAGAGAAGCGTACCAAATTACACAACAATTATTAAAGCATTTTCATGTTTTATGTTACTTTTTTTTAGAAACGAATCTAATTGCAAACAATTAAAATTTTAGAAGAATAACACGCACTCATTAAAAAAAGTTCCCATGAATGAGGAAATAGCTATTAAAATAAGGAAAAATGATATATGCTATTTCGCAGTAGAAATTCTTCCCTAAAATTGGACAAGTAAATTACTTAAATATTAAAACCATTTTTTTTTCTTGGTTATAGGAATAGTTTTCTTAAAATGGCGAAAATTGTATATAAAATCTAAAAGATTTAATTGTCGTGGATCTCTAGTCGATGTGCTCAGCTGTACAGTCGGGTGCTCTTATTTACTGAGTTAACTCGTGCATGTACTTAAATATTGGGAGAAATATTCAATCAAGTATTCTGGATTGAAGAAATTGAAGAAAAACATTTCATAAAATTTATGAAAAGTTTAAACAAATTTAGAAATTCTTTCTAATTGAATTGAAATTTTCCCATTTCATCAAATTTATTTAGGAAAAGTATTCCACATTTTAGGCGTGCCCTAATATTCATACACATTTAAACACAATTTATTGTTTTATTCATCAAAACCAAAATGATTACGGTGAGAATTGCTTTTGAAGTGAATTAAATAAATAAATATTGAAATGCGGTCAAAATTTTACCATGATAATGTGGTTGAGTAAATTTTATGGAATTTTTATTGTATTCTTGCATATAATAAAAACGAAATTGAATATCAATAAGAATGTATGCAGATGTATATATCAGTATGCATTATATGAATAAAATAATCATAATGAGTAGTATTTTTATGAGAAGGGAATGTGCATAAATATTTGTGTAATGCGAGGGTATATCGATGTTAACTACATAGTTTCCCCATTTTGTAAGATACCAGTGGGAGGTTCCATGAGAAAGTGAACCTGGTGCTGAAATAACTTTTCTTGTAAAACTGGAGTAGGGCTGGGACTATCCGCATATTCGAATATCTGGATATCCATACGGATATTCGTTGGCACGGATAAAATCCGGACGGCATGGATATCCGGTTAATATTCGTTTGTGAAACTATCCGGATTTATGAAGATCCGGTTAATAACCGTATTTTTGGATATCCAGTGAAAACAACAAATTGATGTACCATATGTGTTTATTTAACATTAATAACAATAAATTCGTGGGGTATTTAGATCAATTAACAGTGAATACAAAGCAGGCTCGTATTGAGAAATATGTAATATGATGTTAAACTATTTTCATAATAATAATTTAATGATCTACAAACATACATATTTTGTGAATAATTTTCCGATGTTTGCTTTTTTCAATTCTGATATACAGATATTCAACTTTTATATTCCAGTATCCGGATATCCGGATTTTCCTTTTACGTATCCGTATATCCTAACAGCGGATATCCGGATTTTTCATTTACGTATCCGGATAGCCGAATTTTTTGCTTAGCTATCCGGTTATTCGAATATGCGGTTTATCCGGATAATTGAAAAATCCGGATGCAGTTCACAGCCCTAAACTGGAGGCAGTTTGGATACAAATTTTGTAAAACTTTCAATCATCCTAAAAAGTGTAAATTAAATATTTAAATCAATTTCTAATACTTTTTTTATTAATTTTTATTTAATGAAGCTGATTAAAATATCAACTAATATAAGCCCTTTATTCTTATTAATAGCTGTATCGAACAGTATTAGCTTTGTCCCACCCGTGACGAAAGAGTCGAAAGTTGTTATTCTAAATTTTGAAAATTTGTTATACAATGTTTTTATCTCGTTTTAACTTAATACAACTTTGCCCTCTTTGTTGTGGAGTAATTCAACAATGAATTATGTCCCACCTGTGACAAGTACGCAGAAACCGTTGTTAGGAATAAGTAGGCATTGCTAATACGCCGTATAGTACTCATAGAGATATCAACCTATGAGGTCTAGTAGAAATTTTAATCAGTACGACATCTATGAAGTAGGTTTTTTCCTAGCGCTTGTATCTCAGTCAGAGGCTTAGATAGTGAAAATTCTTAAAATTTTCCGTAACTCAAACTTATTTAGTCTATGAATTGATTCCATGACGTGGACCATATTTTGTACAGTTGAAATACTTTATTTACTATTAACAAGTTCGTAAAATGCGATTCGAACAATTCCCACCCCTAACATTTATATTTAAGATTATAGTCGTAGCAATAAAATCATTTTAGAAAAATGTATTCTTTTTACGGCAATCTATTTCCCATATGTTCCTTTATCTTAAGTTATTTAAACAATACAAGCAACTTTCAGATATTCGTAAAGTTTTGTAATATATAACTTCACTAATACATCGCGACTAGTTTTTTGTCCCACCCGTGACAATTTTAAAATTTGTTAAAATTGTTTGCATATACACTTAGATATTGTTTGTTTTATTTACATAACTGTAATGATAGCATGTTAAGCGTCTCAATCTATCTATTAGAACCAGAAATCCATAGCTCTTTTTATCATAATGCTTCAGCAAAGATAAAGTATTGGGCATAACTGTACCTCCCGTGACGATGGAACAACCCCAGTTGTTAGTTTGCGAGTCGAGCTTATATAGGCATGCACATCCATACATACATATATATATTTATATAACTAGAAGTACCATAAAACTATTACACTTTACATTATCCTGAGAGAACTTGGGTTCAAGCTTAGGTAACAACAGTTTAAAGGGTTATAAATAAAGACTTAAATTCAATTTGGTGATTTTCCGACAGAAGAATTGATGTATATTGGCACGATTTCCCTGCCATATTTGGTGCGAGCAGTGTTTGCATTTGCTACTCTAGAGTAGCAGTAGCAAAGATAAATATCCTCTGCTACATAGAGCAGAGTCATAGCATAAAAAATTCATAGCATTTCTTTGGCTCAGCTATGAGCTAAGTAGTGTTTTAGAGCGGGCCTAAAACCTACGAACGATATTTATTGCTATTCCAAAACAGGACGTAGGTCATGGCAGAGCCTAAGAAATCCTGTCACTTTTTTTGATACGGCTCTGCTCTACACTCTGTTGGTGTTCAGAACCGAAGGAATAGCAAAAGAAGACTCCATAGTAACGTAGCATTCACTTGTTTCGAAACAAACCTGTTTCAGTATTAAGCCTTCTTAAGTATGTCTAATATGTTAGAATCGATAGGACTTTGTAAATAACTCTCTCGGTCGCTTTCCTTTGAGAGTATCAATAAACCATCTATAGAGCTTACCCGCAGCTTTGAGATTTTAGAACAATAAAATATTCTTATATGCCAACCTAATAAAACCGCACTGCGTTTTTTTAGCGCACGCAAACAACCGGCGTTTTTTGCTCTAACCCAAATAAACATGCGTTGCGACAATGTAAAGCATGTGTGCAAACGTCAAATCTAAATGTCACGCAGAAAAAAAAATTGGAAATCGAGTTAAGTTTTCACGCAGCAAATTCAATTTGGGTTGCTCTCATACAAGATGTATATGCATGAGACATTTTTGACAGAAAATGATTTGCGTGCGTTTATATTAGGTTGGCATGTTACAATGTATGTTTTTTTTTATATAATCGTAAGCAAATAACAACACGCATGAGAATGCATAGTATAATGTATGGTAAGTGTGCACTTTTTTACATGGGCATGTAAATGTATAAAAATGCATGTACTCCTCTCAGCATCTGAAATTCAATTGTTTTCCAACATGCGAAGCTCGTCTCGAGTAGATAACATTCGCTTAAGTATCGATGGGTTGGAAGTGAAAGCAGATACGTGATAGTATTTCATTAATTCAGAATAGTAACTTTAACAAATATTTAGATATTTATTAACATGTACTTTCATTTGTATGCATGTATAATATGAACACACTGACCTATGTATCTATCTATATATTAATACGCTAACAAAATTTCCATACAATCAATTGACAGGCTGTTTCGTATCCTTAGCATACGTAAAATCATATAAAAGTTATATGATCGATTCGTATTGATCAGCCGCAGTGCATTGGCCTAATTTTGTTAACAAATATTAATCTATTTGTTTATAAATAATATACAATCTTTTTATGATTTATTTTCTTTTTTGGCCATTAGTGTATACCGTTGTTGTTATTGTTGAGCTCGAGGCCGGATTGAATAAAACGCTTTTATTTGGTTTTAATTTAATTTAATATCAATATTTCGACCTCAGTCTCAAGTCATCATCAGGAATCTTAACCTGCACTTGCGTTTTATTTAATCCGACCTTGAGCTCAACAATAACAACAACAGAAATTTTTTTTGTAAATTCGAACAATTCATAAAAATATCGAAATTAATTTTCGTGCACAAGCGCGCCATCTTTGGGAGCAATTATCTAAGTGTTCTAATGCGAATTTCAAAGACCTTAACCTTTATGTATCCCCGCTAACTTCGAAAGCACAAATGTTTCACCTACATACAAATATGGTTTCCCATTGTTTGCCACTTACATATAATAGCCTCTACCAAAAACCTAAAAAATTGTTCCAAAATAATTTGTAGCGTACCAAAAATCTTAAATACAATTAATTTTTGACCGGCCCATTTTTTGTGGCAAATTTCACTTACACGTAAATACATAAGTCTTTATTTAACAGATTCTTTGTTTTTTATTTTAGTTGTTTTCAAAAAAACATGAAATCACAAATAATGAGTTAACTTTTGGTGAAACTAACTAATTTATTTATACCAATTAATGGCAAATTTGCCCGAAAATGTTTTTGCATTTGCAGATTTAATCCTCATTTTAGATACAGTACGTCTTATACTGAACAAAAAAAAAGTTACACAAATATAACATTAAATTTTTTATATTGCTTTTTATGCTTATTTATTTTATTTCTTATTTTATTCTATTATATATTCTCTTATTTCAAATTTGTTTATTATTATTTAAATGCAACTTGACTGAATCGGAAAGTTTCATGTTGTATATTAAGCGAAACAAAAAAAGTCCCAAAAACGTTTTTGATTTTAGGTCAAAACGGCACCCGGCATCATAGCGGCCGTATTGCATAGACAGTATATTACCCACTATCTATATATTAATACGCTAACAAAATTTCCATACAATCAATTGACAGGCTTTTTCGCATACATAGCATACGTAAAATTATATAAAAGTTATATGAATCGATTCGTATTGATCAGCCGCAGTGCATAGGCCTATTTTTGTTAACAAATATTACTCTATTTGTTTATATTTAATAGAAGGAGTTTTTTGTAATTTCGAAAATCTGTGCAACTATCGAAATTGCCATCTGTGGGACCCATTATGTTCACAAACCCCCCTGAGTACAAAGCTCCAAATGCTGCATTGTCGCGTTGCTCAAATGTTTCATCTCTACATATGTATATATTTGTACACGCCAAACGGTGAGAGAACTACTGCTTCGCTCATTTTTAGTTCAAATGCCTTATCGCGTTGCTCAAATGTTTCATCTCTACATATGTATATATTCGTACCCGCCAAACGATGAGAGAACTAATGCTTCACTCAATTTCAGTTCAAATAAAATATTGTTTCCCATTATTGCCACTTACCTATATTGGTCTGTACCAATATACTTAAAAAATTGTTCTAAAATAATTGTTAGCGCACAGAAAAACTTTAAAGAGAAGTAATAACTTAACCGGCATATTTTTTGGGCAAATTTTACTTACACGTAAAAGCATAGGTCTTTATTTAACAGATTCTTTGTTTTTCATTTTAGTTGCTTTAAAAAAAATGATCTCAGAAATAATGGTCAACTCTTGTTCAAACTCACTAAATTATTTATTTATAACAATTAATTGCAAATTTGACCCAAATATTTTTTGCATTTCCAGATTTTATACTCATTTTAGATATAGCACGTCTTAGAGTGAACAAAAAATAAATAAATTTGCTCCAAAGATATTACATTAAAATTTGTATATTGCCTTTATGCTAATTTATTTTGATATTTCTTATTTTATTTTATTATATTATCTTTTATTTCAACTTAGTTTATTATTATTTAAATGCAACTTGCTTGAATCGGAAAATTTCACGTTGTACTTATATTAAACGAAAAAAACGACCCAAAAACGTTTTCGATTTTAGGTCGAAATATTGCATCGGCCGTATATTACTCTACCATCTATATATTAATACGCTAACAAAATTTCCATACAATCAAGTGACAGGCTGTTTCGCATACTTAGCATACGTAAAATCATATAAAAGTTATATGAATCGATTCGTATTGATCAGCCGCAGTGCATAGGCCTATTTTTGTTAACAAATATTACTCTATTTGTTTATAATTAATAGAAAACGTTTTTTGTATATTCGAAAATCTGTGCAACTATTGAAATTGCCATCTGTAGGACCCATTATGTTCACAAACCCCCCTGAGTACAGAGCCCTAATGCTGCATTGTCACGTTGCTCAAATGTTTCATCTCTGCATATGTATATATTTGTACACGCCAAACGGTGAAAGAACTACTGCTTCGCTCATTTTCAGTTCAAATGCATTGTCGCGTTGCTCAAATGTTTCATCTCTACATATGTATATATTCGTACCCAGGCGTGACTTTACAATTTGTTTGTACGATATGGATATCAAATGAAAGGTTTTAAGGAGTATTTTAAAAGGGAGTGGCCCTTAGTTCTACAGGTGGATGCCTTTTCGAGATATCGCCATAAAGGTGGACCAGGGGTGACTGTAGAATATTTTTGTAAGATATGGGTAACAAATGATAGGTGTTAATAAGTATTTTAAAAATGAGTGGGCCTTAGTTCTATAGGTGGACGCCTTTTCGAGATATCGCCATAAAGGTGGACCAAGGGTGAATCTATAATGCGTTTGTACGATACGGGTATCAAATGAAAGGTCTTAATGATAATTTAAAAGGGAGTGGGCCTTAGTTCTATAGGTGGACGCCTTTTCGAGATATCGCCATAAAGGTGGACCAGGTGTGACTCTATAATGTGTTTGTACGATATGGGTATCAAATTAAAGGTATTAATTAAGATTTTGAAAGGGAGTGGCCCTTAGTTGTATATGTGAAAGTGTCAATAAACCAATGCAATCACCATGTTTCATCCCTTATTCGTATTTGGTATAGAATTATGGCATTTTTTTAATTTTTTGAAATTTTCGGATTTCGCCCATTTTTAACACCAAGATAAAGTGCGTTCAGATAAGTACGTGAACTAAGTTTCGTAAAGATATATCGATTTTTGCTCAAGTTATCGTGTTAACGGCCGAGCGAAAGGTCAGAGGGTCGACTGTGTATAAAACCTGGGCGTGGATTCAAACGATTTCGCCCATTTTCACAGAAAACTGTTATCTTCACAGAAGCTTTTCCCTTACTAAATTTCATAAGGATTGGTAAAATTGTGTTCGATTTATGGCATTAAAAGTATTCTAGACAAATTAAATGAAAAAGGCCGGAGCCACGCCCATTTTGAAATTTTCTTTATTTTTGTATTTTGTTGCACAATATCATTACTGGTATTGAATGTTGACATTATTTACTTATATACTGTAAAGATATTGAATTTTTTCTTAAAATTTGACTTAAAAAAAATTTTTTTTCTGTGTCGGCACCTGCATTTCGAAGCAGAGAAAGCATGCGAAAAACGGGAATATTCGCCTATGCCTCTTTATCCTCTTCGAGTCACGTCAATTCTCATATATACCTCGTGTTGCACTCATAAGCAACTAGGGTGTGTAGAAAGCGTTCTTAATTGCCTAGGCAGCCCGGCATCACATATCGTACTAGATATTTTTCCGTTCACACTGGAGCATCAGCGCAATAATACAGTGAGTGAAAAATATCTTTCACTGCTCAGTCATATCTTTAAATGGAACATTGGTCTTAGAGAGCTTGTTCGTGAGGCGAGTCAGCTGTCAGCATAAATGTAAGCGTTGGGCTGCTTTTTCTGATTTTTTTATACTAACGGAATAAAATCCCACAATGTAAAATAGTTGATGGTAAAAAGTGACAGGGCTGTGATGGGGTAAGGTTTGTATAGAGACTATAGTGTGACGGGTCACCGCTTAGGAGGATTCAAACAATTACTTTGGAGTCTAAGAGGTGCCTTTTTGTTTATATTCCTTTTGATCACCATGTAGGCACATACACTCTGTATGTAGTTTATTCCTAATGGTGTGGATATGATTTTTAGGCGCGCTTTTGGAAGCTTAGTAACATTTGTTCGGATTTTTACAGTATTTGTTTTTAATACTTCCGCTGTTACTATTATATCAATATGATCATATGTATTTAATTAGGCTTGCGCTGATATGAATGTTGGAGATTCGAGTTCAACGCTCAGCTCCCGAAAAGCTAGCTGATGAAGAAGTGAAATTCAATTACTTTGGAGCTTTAAGAGCATTTTAACTATTGAGTGAAATATGACCCTTTCTCGTTTCTAAAACGCTCAATTTTTGAAAACTATCAAATATTGCCCTATTCAGAATATGTTTTAAAAACGACCTATTTCGAAAATTCGGTTGAAGCGCTCCGTAGGTCAGAGTTAGTTGTAAAAACGGCCTTTCAGAGTTTAACATATTTTGAAATAAGCTGGGATATTTATGAAAAAACTTCTTAGATCGGGCTTTTTTGAAACAAATTCTGAAACAGTGCGTTATTTGAAAGTTTTCTGAGATAGCGCACCTACGTAAGCATATGGTGAAATTTGAAGATTCTATCTGTTAAAATGGGGCAGAAATT
Source organism: Eurosta solidaginis (assembly GCA_029619165.1). NCBI lineage: Eukaryota > Metazoa > Arthropoda > Insecta > Diptera > Tephritidae > Eurosta > Eurosta solidaginis. The sequence goes on along the minus strand of JARSSU010022382.1, from coordinate 26,930 downwards.
GCGAAAATTTTCTTATCGGAACAATCGGTTGTATGAGATATATACTATATATACCACCGATCTATACAATTTTTTCAGACAACAATATGTGCAATATACGAAAGCATATGGTGAAGTTTGATAAATTGAGAAAGATATGGCAAAAATCCTCTTTTCTGAAAAATCGGAGATATATGTATGCTATAGTGGTTCAATCCGGCCCGTTCCGACAAATGTCTAATCGGACACCTAAATATATACCCGCTCACCAAATTTTGTGAAAGTATCTCAAAAATTGAGGGACTAGTTTGCATACAAACGGACAGACGGACATGGTTAAATAAACTCAGCTCTTCATCCCGATCATTTCGGTATACTTATTGGTGAGTATATCTCTTTTCGTTTAAGGAATTACAATTCGAGACAAACTTAATATACCATTTCATTTTTATGAAAGTTATAAAAAAATGCGGGTGCCCCTTTATAGTGTTTTGCCAAACACTCCGAATATATTACTGGATCTCTTTCGAATAAGTTCAAGAATTATTCGAGAGTACTTTCGGAATCATTTGGTGATTTCTTCGGGCTGTTTCAATACGAGAAAATTTGCGGATAATTTCCGTATAGTTTTCAGATTCGATAAGGATCATTTCAGGAATGCTTGTATTCGTTATCATTTTGGTATCAATTTGGGACTGATTTAGGATTATTTTAGAATAATTTCGAAATAATTTTCAAGATAGCTTCAGGGTATTTTTGGCACTATATCTGAATTATTTCGGTATTCGGATTCGAAAGAAACATCTTTTTTATTGCAAAAGGACGTTCTAGTAATGGGTTCGTTTTCAGCAGCTCAATTCCCTTTTGAAAAGAATCACTCAACTTTCTAATTAAGAGCTACCAGATTAATGTCTAGACATCTTTGTGATTCTTTTAAAACCAATGTTTTGATATCAGTACTGCTTTTTACATACATACAAACATACATAAGTACTCATATTTATCTATAAACTGCCACGACTATGCAAATATTTCCATTATTTTATTGGCTTCGTCTTCTAATGCGGCGACTGAACCAACAATTTTTGAATTAAGAAAACAAATTCACTTTTCGTGACAGCTATAATTTATTTTTCAGATTAAATATATCCTGCCATTATTGTATTCATTGTACGTTCAACTTCAGCAATCACATACATATTTATTTTCTTATGATAAAATAAATTGTTGAGAGTAAAAGTTTTGTTGGTTATGCTTAGCTCTAGATGTTGTTTTATCTCACTCAATTCGTTTGCAAAATTTTTTAGCATAATAATTCAAGTGTCAACTCTATTATTTTCAGTTGAAGTTTCATTTGCATTTCAAATAGAATTTTGCTTCTCTATTTATTTATCTCAATTGAAAAAAAATTATTATGCCTTAAGTTTGGTATGAAATCACATTGTGGGTGCGCATCTGATTTTGTTAGTACTTCCCACCTTATTCGATTTTCAGATCGCCAGATAAAAGTTGCATTTTCGTAAGCTTAACACACACACACACATCTTAATCTACAAACGTCAACAAAGTAATTTCTGTTGTCATATTGGAACTCAGTAAAGTATTTTAAAGTTTTCTAAAGTATTTTACAGTTTATTTTCACAAATTTGTAGCATTACTCTGCTCTGAACAGAAGTTTTTGTTTTCTTGTAGAAATGTTATATGTGAGAATCATTAGAGTGAGCCATTATTTACTTGATACTGCATCCCCAGCCGACATCGCACTGCCTGAAAACTGTCTTGCCTACATTCGATCAATGGCTTACTTAGCACTCTTCCCCTTTTCAGTCCTCTTTTTTTTTCTAAATTCCTTCTCCCTACTTCACTAATTCTCCCATTGTCTCCCATTCCCACTCATATCCCCACTCTCACTCTCCTCCTACTCATATTCTCACTCACACTCCCACTCTCACTTCCACTCTCAAGACTAAATAATTTAACCTTTTTCGCTTGGAATGTGGCACCGCCCACCAACTCTATAAAGAGTAATATACAAAAAGCGCATATATACACATAAAATAGTCGGCAGTAAAAATGGGATTTATATTAAGAGTGAATAAAAGCGAAAGAGCAAATAAAAGCAAAAGGAAAAGAGCAGTAAGAACTGGACTTATGCTATAAAAAGGGGACCCATATTTTTCCATATGAAAAAGACACGCCGGAACATTCAATTAAAGAACGATACATCATGATATTTGGTTGTTGTTGTTGTAGCGATAAAGTTACTCCCCGAAAGCTTTGGGGAGTGTTATCGATGTTATGGTCCTTTGCCGGATACAGATCCGGTACGCTCCGGTAACACAGCACCAACGCGTAGAGGTCCAAAAATCTTTCGAAGAACTTTTCTCTCGAACACTTCCAGAGCCGCTTTATCAGATGTTGGCATGGTCCATGCTGCTGGACCATATAGAAGGACGGGAACGATAAGTGACTTGAAGAGTATGATTTTCGTTTGCCGAGAGAGGACTTTACTTTTCAATTGCCTAGTCCAAAGTAGCATTTATTGGCAAGAGTGATTCTTCGCTGGATTTCAGAGCTGACGTTGTTGCTACTTTTGATGCTGGTTCACAAATAAACGAAGTTCTTTACTACTTCGAAATTATGGCATATGCGCTGACTCTTTGCTCGATGACAGCAGGTATTTCGTTTTGTCCTCATTCAACATCAAACCCATCTTTATCGCTTCTTTTTCTAGTTTGGAGTAAGCAGAATTAACAGCGCGGGTGTTTAGGCCGATGATATCAATGTCATCAGCATATGCCAGTAATTGCACGCTTTTATAGTATACTGTTCCAGTGCGGTTAAGTTCTGCAGCTAGTATAAGTTTCTCCAGCATCAAAATCGCACGATAGGGGGGCACCCTCTCTGAAACCTCGCTTAGTTTCGAACGGCTCGGAGAGGTCCTTCCCAATTCTGACTGTGCTGATGATGTTGCTCAACGTCATTTGCACAGCCGTATAGTTTTGCGCAGAAAATTCAAATTCAGACATAGCGGCATATAGGCAGCGCCTTTTCGACCTGTCGAAGGCGGCTTTAAATTCGACGAAGAGGTGATATGTGTCGATTTTTTTCGCGGGTTTTTTCCAAGATTTTGGCGCATTGTGAAAATTTGGTCGATGGTAGATTTACCAGGTCTGAAGCCGCACTGATAAGGTCCAATCAGCCGATTTATGGTGGGCTTCAATCTTTCGCACAATACAATTGACAGGACCGTATATGCGATATTAAGAAGGCTGATTCCGCGATAGGTGGTGCAGTTTGCAGTATACTCCTTCTTGCGGACTCGGGTATTCACCCGTCCGCCCATATTTTGCGAAGAAGCCGATGCTTGCGTCTTATCAACTCCTCGCCGACGTATTTGAATAGCTACGCAGGCAATCAGTCAGCGCCCGCGGCTTTGTTGCTTTTCAATCTGGTTATTGCTATTCTGACTTCATCATAATCAGGTGGGGGACATTTATTCCATCATCGATTTCGGGGATGGGGTTCGTCATCCCTGTACGGTAAATCACTGTCTCCATTTAGGAGAGCAGAGAGTGTTCCCTCCATAATCTAAATGCTTTCTGGACATCAGTTACAAGGTCGCCGTTTTCATTCTTACAGGAGTGTGCCCCGGTCTTAAAACCTTCCACCTTTCGCCGAATTTTTTGGTAAAATTTTCAGGCGTTATTCCTGGTGGCTAGCAGCTCAAGCTCCTCGAACTAACGCCTTTCTGTCTCTGCTTTTTTCTTGCTAAAAAGACGTCTCGCTACCCTCTTTAACTCGCGATAGCGTTCACACACTCTTCTCGTTGTGCTCACTTTTAAGGTAGCCCTGTAGGCAGCGTCTTTTCTTTCCAAGCCAAATCAATAAAATGAATTATAACTTTTAGTGGCCACTTCCTTGTTTTAAAAAAGGTACGATATGCCTCCATTAGTTGGTCGCATATGTCATTAGTTGGGCATGCAACTTCTATAAATTTCTTTTCTCTTTTGCACCATCGTTTAACATCGCAACTGGACTACATCCAAATGCAGAGGACGCTAATAATACTGATTTAGAAGGGAGCGTGTCATTATTCTGTATTAAAAAATTCTCGGTGACAAAATTCTGTAAATTGCAAATAAATTCTGCTTGAACAAAATTCTGCTTTTTCAAAATTCTGCATGTTTAATTCTGGAAGTCAAAATTCCTGAACCATGGCATGGCGTAGCCGGTGTTCTGCCTACGCAGAAGGGTATACTACGCAGAAGGACATCACCGTGGCAGTAGCCACGTTTATCCCACATACCCGGACTTGGCATGTCGTAGCTCAGGGTTATTTTCTATAAGCGCGGCCGAAGGCGCTTATGCAGAAAGGTGTTCTACGCAGAATTACTGTGCATGGCGCACTTTTTCAAAATAATTACATGGCCCCTTTAACATTGTTAACATTATATTTTAATACAGAATTTTGTAATACAGAATTTTGAAATTCTGTATTCAATTTTGAAAGCAGAATTTTAGAAACCAGAATTTTAAAAAAGCAGAATTTTAAAAAGCAGAATTTTGTTTTTAGAATTTTGTACATACAGAATTTCGACACCAACCCATTTAGAAATCCTTTCATTGCACGGTAGCATGTTTATCACCAGGACATAATTCCGCCATGTCTCATCTTTTCATTTTTCTTTCTTCAGACATAGTGGTACACTTAACTCTATTTTTCATGATCGTCCCAGTAGCGAATATTTCCTTCGCCAAAAGTCGATCTAAAAGAGGCAGAGGGGTAAAATGCTTATCAAAAATACTTTGGAACCTTTAAGAAAAGTTTGTATAAGTCGAAAAACAAATGCTGGTCCTATATCTTCTTCTGTAATTGACGTGGCTTTGCCTTGATATATGCAGCACCATCCCTTCTGATGTTGGGAGCACTTCATTTTTCAGTCCGATACCTTTTGGTTTGTTTGGTAGGCTTTGTCTAACTGGCTAACTTGGCAACGACCGGTAAATGGAATCATTTGTTTGTCAATTGAATACTGACTATGATCGTTGCTAGCAGCACTATTCATCATCCGGTTCGGAATTATCTCTGTCAGTGCTTTAACACGGCAAGTAATTTTTGTTCAGCAGCTCGTCATCACTGCCGAAATCTTCCAAATCGTAATCTAATAAAGCTTCAAGAATATAGGCCTCTGTCAATATTACTAAAAAAATGAACATATATCCTTTAAATGACATGAGGCCCAATGAGCTCAATTCATGCACTTCAAAAAGTCATGATCGAATCTTCACTATTAGATTAAACAAGTAAGGAAGGCTAAGTTCGGGTGTAACCGAACATTATATACTCAGCTGAGAGCTTAGCTGCGTTGCTTTCATAGGGTTTTCGTAGATGGTTTATAAGTGGTTCTTAATATCACATACGTTTGGGAAATATCGACCAAATTGTAGACCAAGGGTGACGTTTTTTGTAACGATTTTCCTTCATCCTTTGTCAAATAGGGGAAGATCACCATGTAGGAAAATGAACCTGGGAGTATTTTTGTACGATATGGGTATCAAATGAAAGGTGCTAATGAGTATTTTAAAAGGGAGTGAGTGGGCCTTAGTTCTATAGGTGGACGCCGTTTAGCGATATCGCCATACAGGTGGACCAGGGCTTACTCTGGAATGTGTTTGTACGATATGGGTATCAAATGAAAGGTGTTAATGAGTACTTAAAAATGGAGTGGACCTTAGTTCTATAGGTCGACGCCTTTTCGAGTTATCGCCATAAAGTTGGACCAGGGGTGACTCTATAATGTGTTCTTACGATACGGGTATCAGATTAAATGTATTAAAGAGGGATTTAAAAGGGGGTTGCCCTTAGTTGTATATGTGAAGGCGTTTTCGAGATATCGACCAAAATGTGGACCAGGGTGACCCAGAACATCATCTGATTTCGCCATACAGAACTTTTTCACTTTCTTCTACTTAATATGGTAGGCGTCACACCTATTTTACAAAGATTTTTCTAAAGTTGTATTTTGCGTCAAAAAACGAATCCAATCACTAAGTTTCGTCTCTTTTTTCGTACTTGGTATAGAATTATCGCAATTTTTAATTTTTCGAAATTTTCGATATCGAAAAAGTGGGCGTGGTCATAGTCGGATTTCGCCCATTTTCAATGCCAAGATAAATTGAGTTCAGATAAGTACGTGGACAAAGTTAAGTAAAGATATATCGATTTTTCCTCAAGTTATCGTGTTTACGGACAGACGGACGGACGGACATGGCTAGATGAATTTCTTTTTTCGCCCAGATCATTTTGATATATAGAAGTCTATATCTATTTCGATTAGTTTATGCCGTTACGGGGTACCGTTATGCGAACAAAATTAATAAACATTCTTTATTTAATACTAAAATTTAGTATATTTTTAGCTAATTAATGCGTAATTCACTTTAAAACACCGCTAGTTGATTTTTAATTAATATTACAACTTACTTGAGCAGCTCTTATTCACGAATGACGAAATCACAATTACCACGATGCGACTTGCAAGTCCCAGGTATCTTACTGGACAGAACAATTTAAATAAACAATAGAGATAATGAAATGCACCACTGATTAATGTGGGTCCCATATGTCTTCGTAAAATAAAAACGAAAATATATCAATTTAAACCAACCCGCACAATTGATGCATCGGAGTCTGAAATGGCTAGAGATAGTCCCGAATTTATCACGAAAATCATCCTGTAATCGTCCAGAAATAATTGAGATATGATTCCAAAAACAATCTGAAAGTTATCTTGAACTGGTTCATAAATGATCCCAATAAATACCGTAGTGATTCAGAAACGACTCCCAAAGAGCGATCAGTGATACTGGAAGCTGGCTTTTCGAAGAATGTATCTGAACTACGACAATATTCCGACAATTTTATTATGTAGGACTCGACTGTGATCATTGTAACACCTAAAACTGCAAATAACAGGAACTTTGTGGTTGCTAGTTGTGGTCCATTTGGTAAATATTTTAAAGTTGAAAAGGCTTATCTAGTCTACTAATATAAGAGGTTTTATTTTTATTCGCGATTTCACAAATCGCAAATTTATCAAAAATAGCCATTTATATCATTACATTTTTGAGTGTTACCATAAATGAAATGATTAATTTATCGATCAATAAATTTTGTATCATCTTTATTACTCGTAGAATTAGTTGGTTTGAACGCAGGGTACTTTAAGTCTAACATCTATATAGATACCAATTTTATGTGTAATGCTTCATTAGCACATTAAACAAACAAAAGCTATGATGAGCGGCAATTTTCTTTTGACCTTAGAAATTAGCTCTAAGACCAACATAATTATGGTTTGGCATACTCGCTGACATTTTTGGTATTGTTTTTCACACTGTGAGTTTTTCCATGAATATAGAAAAAAGCATAAATAGGCAGCAATGCAATTCGTATTTCTGTACATACAGATGAGTGTTCGAGTGTAACATTTTTATACTCAGTTGAGCAGAGCTCAAGAGTATATTAAGTTTGATTGGATAACGGTTGGTTGTACATATATAAAGGAATCGATATAGATATAGACTTCCATATATCAAAATAATCAGGATCCAGAAAAAATTTGATTGAGCCATGTCCGTCCGTCCGTCCGTCCGTCCGTCCGTTAACACGATAACTTGAGTAAATTTTGAGGTATCTTGATGAAATTTGGTATGTAGGTTCCTGAGCGCTCATCTCAGATCGCTATTTAAAATGAACGATATCGGACTACAACCACGCCCACTTTTTCGATATCGAAAATTTCGAAAAACCGAAAAAATGCGATAATTCATTGCCAAAGGCGGTTAAAGCGATGAAACTTGGTAATGGGTTGACGTTATGACGCAGAATAGAAAATTAGTAAGATTTTGGACAATGGGGGTGGCACCGCCCACTTTTACAAGAAGGTAATTTAAAAGTTTTGCAAGCTGTAATTTGGCAGTCGTTGAAGATATCATGATGAAATTTGGCAGGAACGTTACTCTTATTACTGCATGTACGCTTGATAAAAATTAGCAAAATCGGAGAAGGACCACGCCCACTTTTAAAAAAAAATTTTTTTAAAGTAAAATTTTAACAAAAAATTTAATATCTTTACAGTATATAAGTAAATTATGTCAAGATTCAACTCCAGTAATGATATGGTGCAACAAAATACAAAAATAAAAGAAAATTTAAAAATGGGCGTGGCTCCGCCCTTTTTCATTTAATTTGTCTAGGATACTTTTAATGCCATAAATCGAACAAAAATTAACCAATCCTTTTGAAATTTGGTAGGGGCATAGATTTTATGGCGATAACTGTTTTCTGTGAAAATGGGCGAAATCGGTTGATGCCACGCCCAGTTTTTATACACAGTCGTCCGTCTGTCCTTCCGCATGGCCGTTAACACGATAACTTGAGCAAAAATCGATATATCTTTACTAAACTAAGTTCACGTACTTAACTGAACCCACTTTACCTTGGTATGAAAAATGAACGAAATCCGACTATGACCACGCCCACTTTTTCGATATCGAAAATTCCAAAAAATGAAAAAAATGCCATAATTCTATACCAAATACGAAAAAAGGGATGAAACATGGTAAGGTAATTGGATTGTTTTATTGACGCGAAATATAACTTTAGAAAAAACTTTATAAAATGGATGTGACACCTACCATATTAAGTAGAAGAAAATGAAAAAGTTCTGCAGGGCGAAATAAAACACCCTTAAAATCTTGCCAGGTATTACATATATAAATAAATTAGCGGTATCCAACCGATAATGTTCTGGGTCACTCTAGTCCACATTTTGGTCGATATCTGGAAAACGCCTTCACATATACAACTACCACCACTCCCTTTTAAAACTCTCATTAATACCTTTAATTTGATACCCAAATCGTACAAACTCATTCTAGAGTCACCCCTGGTCCACCTTTATGGCGATATCTCGAAAAGTCGTCCACCTATAGAACTAAGCCCCACACCCTTTTAAAATACTCATTAACACCTTTCTTTTGATACCCATATTGTACAAACAAATTCTAGGGCACCCCTGCTCCACCTTAATGGCGATATCTCGAAGCGGCGTCCACCTATGGAACTAAGGAATACTCCCTTTTAAAATACTCATTATCACCTTTCTTTTGATGCCCATATTGTACAAACAAATTCTAGGGTCACCCCTGGTCCACCTTTATGGCGATATCTCGAAAATGCGACCACCTATACAACAACCACCACTCCCTTTTAAAACCCTCATTAATACCTTTAATTTGATACCCATATCGTACAAACACATTCTAGAGTCACCCCTGGTCCACCTTTGTGGCGCTATTCCGAAAAGGTGTCCACCTATAGAACTAAGCCCCACACCCTTTTAAAATACTCATTAACACCTTTCTTTTGATACCCATATTGTACAAACAAATTCTAGGGTCACCTCTGGTCCACCTTTATGGCGATATCTCGAAACGGCGTCCACCTATGGAACTAAGGATTACTCCCTTTTAAAATACTCATTAACACCTTTCTTCTGATACCCATATCGTACAAACAAATTCTAGGGTCACCCCTGGTCCACCTTTATGGCGATATCTCGAAAAGTCGTCCACCTATAGAACTAAGCCCCACACCCTTTTAAAATACTCATTAACACCTTTCTTTTGATACCCATATTGTACAAACAAATTCTAGGGTCACCCCTGGTCCACCTTTATGGCGATATCTCGAAACGGCGTCCACCTATGGAACTAAGGATTACTCCCTTTTAAAATACTCATTAATACCTTTAATTTGATATCCATATCGTACAAACGCATTCTAGAGTCACCCCTGGTCCACATTTATGGCGATATTTCGAAAAGGCGACCACCTATAGAACTAAGGCCCACTCCCTTTTAAAATACTCATTAACACCATTCGTTTGATGCCCATATTGTACAAACAAATTCTAGGGTCACCCCTGGTCCACCTTTATGGCGATATCTCGAAACGGCGTCCACCTATGGAACTAAGGATTACTCCCTTTTAAAATACTCATTAACACCTTTCATTTGATACCCATATCGTACAAACGCATTCTAGAGTCACCCCTGGTCCACCTTTATGACGATATCTCGAAACGGCGTCCACCTATAGAACTAAGGCCCACTCCCTTTTAAAATACTCATTAACACCTTTCGTTTGATGCCCATATTGTGCAAACGCATTCTAGAGTCACCCCTGGTCCATCTTTACGGCGATATCTCGAAAAGGCGTCCATCTATAGAACTTAGGTCCACGCCCTTTTAAAATACTCATTAATACCTTTCATTTGATACCCATATCGTACAAACGCATTCTAGGGTCAACCCTGATCCACCTTTATGGCTATATCCCTAACTGGCGTCCACCTATAGAAATATGGCCCACTCCCTCATAAAATACTCTTTAATGCCTTTCATTTGATACCCATGTCATACAAACACATTCCAGGGTTTCCCTCGGTTCATTTTCCTACATGGTTATTTTCCCTTATGTTGTAACCATAGTTCTCAACTGAGTATGTAATGTTCGGTTACACCCGAACTTAACCTTCCTTACTTGTTATTACTTACATATGTTACGGACATTGTATTAGAAATGACTTAACACATAAATTGAGATTTAAACATCTCAGGGTATGTCCAATCATCTATAAGTCTATACGGCTAATGTCTACAAATCCAATTGTAAATAGAGGATCATTGATATAAATATATGAATGTGTGCGCATGTGTGTGTTAGTGTAAGTGAACTGTTTGGTAAATTGTGTACAATTAACAGAAACACCGCTTGAGACTTAACGGGTCGCACCATTAACACAACACAAGACATTTGGAATACAAAGAAAAATGTGTTAAGAGGAAGTTTGGTATGGAAAAACCAGCAGCAGCAGCTGTGAAGGCAGCAGATCAAACACCGCTAGAACATAGAAAATCCCTTATCTATTCAACGCCTATAAACAAAAAGAAATAACAAGAAACTGCTAAGAACTAAGATTTTTCAGAAGATGAACATTATATACTCAGCTGTGTGTTCTCACATACATATACAATAATGCGAAATCTAAGCAGAAATATCACGAACATAAAATAGTCTTCAGAAGAAAGTTTTTCCAAATAAAAACAAATTATTTTCTAAGAGGGTATTTCTGCCATAAAAAGCTTTTTAGCAAAAGTGCATCTGCTTATAGATTCCGTTCGAAGTCGGCATAAAACATAACCGTACTGCTAGGTTAGGTCAGGTTGAACAGGCTGGTCCGTGACACCTCATATAGACTGAATGAGTCCATGGTACTACCAGAAGTTTGCTCAGCGACGGAACTTAAAACCTTATCAGAATCCAGGACTTATGTTATAAAATAACTCCGCCCTTTTAGCAAATACTAAACGCTTTATAGTAGCTTGTTACTTGATGCTCTAGGTCTGATCGCTCCAAGATATAATAGATCTTATTGCTCCAAGATATAAAAGCTGGACTCTTAGACTTGTGATCGCAGGGAACGAGCCCAAGACGCACACGATATTTTCCTCCTCCAACCCGAACTTCCTACACATCCTGTTAGGTTACCCATCATGAGCCTATAGTCGCGTCTTTGCAAAGATAAGAGTAACTTTGTTAGTCTGAGGTTTTTGAGACTTGCATTTGATCTCCTACTCTTTGCAGCCATGCGCTTGCCTAAATAGGAAGGATACAGAAATTACAAAACAAATGTATGAGATCAATAATAAAATGCCACAAATACACCCCAATAAGTCACATGCTTGAAACATTGAAATGGCTAAATATTGAGCAAAAACTGATGCTCAATACACTAATAATGATTTTTAAAATTAAACAGAACAGGGCGCCGATGTATTTAACAAGTTGCATTCAGTATGTTAGAGATACACACCAATATGCTGTGCGGAATGCGAATGACTTTCGACTAGGATTACAGCGGACTACTGCAGCCCAAAACACATTATTATATAAGGGCCTTAACATATTTAACTCGTTACCTGATTATATCAAACGAGAGAATAATATTATGAATTTTAAACGGCTATGTATAGATCTTATTCGAGGCTAAAATACTTTTTATTACTTTTTATTACTTAATATATATATACATATATCATACACGTCTGTTAATTGAAAATGAATTTGTGATATTTAAAATTTATTGTGAAATCAAAAAATATGTAAACATATTAATAATAAATATCAATCTATCTATCTATCTAAACGCCTTTTATGCTTTGGGTATCATGTTCAGCGGCGGTGGCGGCCACCGTGGTGTGATGGTAGCGTGCTCCGCCTATCACACCGTATGCCCTGGGTTCAACTCCCGGGTAAAGCAATATCAAAATTTTAGAAATAAGGTTTTTCAATTAAAAGAAAATTTTTCTAAGCGGGGTCGCCCCTCGGCAGTGACTGGCAAGCGCTCCGGGTGTATTTCTGCCATGAAAAGCTCTCAGTGAAAACTCATCTGCCTTGCAGATGCCGTTCGGAGTCGGCATAAAACATGTAGGTCCCGTCCGGCCAATTTGTAGGGAAAATCAAGAGGAGCACGACGCAAATTGGAAGAGAAGCTCGGCCTTAGATCTCTTCGGAGGTTATCGCGCCTTACATTTATATCATGTTCAGCAACCTCTTTCAGCTCATCCGTGTTTTTATTTCCATCTAATCCAATACGACCAGGAACTCTAACACCCTTTAAGATGCAGTTCTACGACATATGAGAGATAGTAAATAGCCTTAATTGCTGCTTGCCTGTCATTGTAAAAATTGTCGCGGCTGCATCTGATACTATTTGCTTCCAGTGCTGCCTTCATCACAGCTACTACTTCCAGACCCTACCCCTTACATTACTTTTTAGCCACCCGTATATCCGTGTACATATTGCCTCGTCTGCCAATCGAGCGGCCTTGCGTCAATATTCCTCCTCTATCGTAGAACTTACAGTTCCGTCGAAGCGCAAGTAGAGAAATAGGTAGTCTGTCCGAGCAATATTTGATGGCGCTATACTATTTTCACCGTAATGTCTGCGCTTAAGCTGCCCTAGGCAAACAGTGCAGCCGTCGGTTCTTTTTTTCTCAGAGCTCCCGTAATACTATGAATTCATAACCTACATGCCCCCTCTAATTTTTTTAGGGGCGTTCTTTTTTGAGTGGCTGTCCACCAAACTAGGACTTAGACCAATTCAAAACCTTATGCCTCATAGCTAACAAGAGCATATCCGTTTTCTCTGCGGTAGCACTCAACGCTACATTGGATGCCCATGGCCCGTTTCGTGTTATACGATGACGGATGAAAAACCCAATTCGCTTAAATGATAAATTATAATCTGTCAAGCTTTTCGTAAAAATTATAAACCATTATGCATCTACTACGTAGTTGAAGCCTACATTTCACGTTGCACCTCAATCCTAATCACGATTTTAGTGCTATTTCGATTTAAAAAATTAATTCGATCACGGATGTTGTTGTTGTTGTAGCAGTGCTTCGCCCCACCTAACAGCCGCGACCGATCACAAATTGTCATCAATATCCTCTAACGGGAGTTCAAGGAAACTTGCCGTTTCAACAGGGTGGGACCATAAGGAAAGGGGTGTTAGAGGCGTTGGTTCCATATTACAATTAAAGAGATGGTTGGTGCCGTGTGGGGACACATTGCAAGCGGGGCATACATTTGTATGTCGGGTTTGATTCTGGATAGGTAAGAGTTTAACCTGTTACAGATCCAGAACGAAGTTGAGCTAGAGTGACTCGCGTCTCCCTGGGGAGTATGCGTTCCTCTTCCGCAAGTTTTGGGTACTGTTCTTTGAGTACTGGATTCACCGGGCAATTCCTGGCATAAAGGTCCGACGCCTTTTTGTGGAGTTCACCAAGGACCTGCTTGTGTTTTTTTGCTTCATACGGCTGAGTTCTCAGGTGCCGTATTTCCTAAAAATGATTATGAAAATGACTCCTTACGGCACTAGGCGGTGTTGGCTCATCAATCAGATGTCTGTTGGGATGCCCACGTTTCTGGGTATTCAACAGGAACAGTTTGGTTAGCATCTCATTTCTCTCCCTTATGGAGAGTATTCTCGCCTCATTATGTAGATGGTGTTTCTGGGGACATAAGAAGACACCCCGTGGCGATTCTGACAAGACGGACCATTGTATGCCGATAACTGCTCCATATACTATCTTCACCCCAGTCATTCCCTGAGAAAGGAGTGGGGAAGTTGGGCGGAAAATTTGGCTGATCACTGCAGTGTATTCCAAGTGGAATTTGATGTTATTCAGTGCTACTACGGTTAGGGAGTTTAACATCTACTTTGATAGGCTATCAAAGCCGTGAGTTCAACTACAGTGCGATCGAATGTGGTCTGGGAGTGCCTGACTTCGCTTGCGATTGCTTCGAACTATTTTATAATTAAGATTATCTGTGTGCCGGGCCATAGTGATATCCCGGATAACTGTCAAGCGGATCTCTTAGCCCGCATCGTTACAACTGAACCGGATAAAGATGGCTGTAGAGTTGTCGGGATTCCGCAGACCACCTGTGGTTTGCTCCTCCATAGCTGGGCCTCGAGTCAGCTCAGCAAACGTTGGACGGACACCACCTCTTGCAAGGTAGCAAGATCTTTCTGGCCGAAATTGGATGACAGGAGGTCTACCGAAATAATTGGGCTCACTAAGGCTCACTTATCAATGGTCATTGGGCTTTTGACAGGGCACTGTCCCATGGGTATCCATGCGGTACATCTCAATATACTGGAAACCATCCAGACTGTATGGAGGATAATGAGGTGGAATCACCTAATCATTTTATACTTCATTGCCCAGCTTTTGTATGTGGTATCACAACGGACCTTCATGTTGTCCAAGTGAGCTTCCCTTGTTAGGGCAGCTGGCCTAACCTATCAAAAATGATCAATTTCTTGTCGAGAAGTTATCGATTTGTTATGGATACTGTGTATTATTTATGGAAAATTTATCGGTTTGTTATCGGGGTATTATACATTTGTCGTAGTGGAAGGAGGAGTTTAGAAACTTTAACGGAGATGTCAATAATATGGAATTCTGTATTCATCTCAATTCCTGTATAGCACTACAAACCACTCTCATGCAATCAAAGTATGTAATAATACCCTGAGTACAGCTGTGTATAAAAAAGGTTTTTTGTTGCATTAAAACTTGCGGCATGTCACTTAAATCAGTCATTCTCATTCAGCTTACAGCGGACATCATTAAGTCGATTTCTTGCACTTCTCTGTGATATTCATACGCAGTCAGTCACATGCGCACACCTTCGGGTATTACTGTTACTTTGTATGTATTTGTAAATTTGTAGTTGACTATATTTAAGCATCATAGCCGACGGACTTAAAGTACTTAAAAAGCTTTAGGATTAGAAGTGACAAGTATAATGGAAACAAAAATATAGAAAACAAGAACTGCAAATATAACATTCGCATGAGATAAAAGCTTTTCCATGTTGTCATACTCATCACAAAGTGATTTGAACTTTTTATTCTCGACTTTTAGTGGAATTTTTTGTCACAGCAGGCAAATAATGAACCATTGAAGAAAATACAAAAAGTAAAGAAGAAGAAAAACTACAAACGTTATTGTGATAAATGCTATGTCCAGATAATAAATATTTCTACGAAATGTCAAATGTGTACCAAAGCGATCGCTTTGATTAAGCAGAAAAGTTGAAAGCTTTCAAAGCGAATAAAAATAAAATAAGAAAGACGCCGTTTTCTCTAATTGCACCGTTTTACGGTTTTGGTGGCGTTCTAGGCTTATACTCCTAAGATTGTAGTATCATATTTGTTTTTTGGGCAATATTTAAATTACTTACTGCGTTATCACCACAGCGTACGCGCCCACCACACCGAAGTTCCTAGGTTCAATGCCCGGAAATAACACACAAAAATCTTTAGAAAAGATATTTTTAACTAGATATATATTTTTCAAAGGTATATCGCGCCTCCACAGTGATTTGGTAAAAACTCTGAGTGTATTTGCGTCAGGAAAAGTTTCCCAGCCAAAATTTATCTGCTGGCAGATTCCGCTCGAACTCGTCGTAAATATGCAGTTCCCGTCCCGGATGTGTTCAATTTATTTAAACTTCCCTGTAAAACAATCTGCAGTCCAATAAAGCATGCAAAAGAATTTTAGCAACAGTGATTTGTAGGTTCTCACAATATGCACAGTCTTATACTCTTTTCACACAGACGGTTTATTGAATAATAAAGGCAGTTTTCTACATTAAGACGCTTATTGAGCTCAATCTTCCCTACAAAATTCGAATCTATTATTATTTCATTAGTAGCTAATCGAATGCCTAATGAAGTCAAAAGCACAATGCAACTCTGTTGGCAGCGTTCCGCTTCCGTTTCCGCTTCTTAGTTTTCAAGGCAAATGTCATTGTCTGCATGGCGGAACGATACAAGGTGGCCGCATCGAACAGCTGATTATTGTCGGCTCATTACTACACTTTTAGCTACTTGTGAACTATCTTGGAGTAAATAACAAAAAAAGGAATTCCCCTATATCGTTTGTATTGTTACTTTTTCAGAAGTACGGTGCATATTCGCATTCGCACCTTGACGAGTACGCATCCAGGAGCATCTTAAATTCAACTGTAAGGGCTTGTACGTTATGGAACATATAATCCGATTGCTACTACTTGTAGGTGATTCCTTATAATGTTTGCGACCCTCTTCCTCAATGCCTTCCTCAGGAGTTAGGAGGAGTCCGTTCCCACTTCACTGTGTTCGAGGTTCATTTGCACGGTTCGCTGCGTCATTAAGGGTATTGTCATGACATGATTTCAGATTCTCGAAGTCGTTTCCTACTTCCCTGATTTTGCATTTGGTTATGGTTTTGTTGTGTTAGACCAAATCTTTCTGAGGCGTATATAAATACTGCTCGTAACTGAAACTACTATTGCTCTATCCATCATCGCAATCCCTGCACTCGGGCCTTGCGTTTGGGCATCTGGAACAACTGCCTCTAGCAATCTTAAGGTAGCGATATTTTGCTAGTTTCATAGCTTTAAGCAGCATATCGTTGAATCGAAAGACGATACTGGTTTATTTAGCTTGTCCCACATCATTCTGATTATAAAATTAATCAACCGCCTTTCAACACATTTTAAACAAATATCTGTCCAGGCGAATTGCAGCGATCTATTAGTGTTACAGTCAGAAATTGCTTTGTTACATCTTCTCGTGGACCACCGAAGTCGCAGCCTTATGTTTCCTTCGAACCTCCAACCGGAGTTTTATTGTTATCTCCTTCACCTTGCTATTCATTATGTCATTTCTTGGTATACTCCCATTATTTCCCCACCTTTTTCGGCTTTGTAGCTTCTGTTGTACACAATTCCCTGGTTTTACGAGCCTCTCATTTGTCCTGCTTTGCAGATGTAGGGATTTTTTAATAATTTCATAGTGGATAGCTTTTCTGGGATTGAGACGTTCACCCCACCCTTTGTCGGCTCTTGAAAACAGCCTTGTCGCCTGCCACTGATCGAGGCCTCCATTTCCTGTCCGGGTTGCTTTCTCCTCAATCCATTTGCGGATTCGAGCATTCCTCTCAGCGAAGCCTTTGTCAGCAAAGTGCCTGCTACTTGTTTTTCTTCTGCATCAGGGGCCCGGTAGTTAATACCCCAACGCTGGAAAAACGTGTTGTACTTCTTCTATTTCCGCTCATAAACCACTTTAAAAATATACTCTTCCATATTAAAAATTTAAAATAATCAAATAATTAAATTTATTGTAATAATTGTTTGATTTTTATTAAATGTTTGAATAGATTTAATTCTCTGATTTATTTTATTTATTTAATTAATTTTAATAACTTGATTATTTCTAATTACTCCTTTGTCTAAAAAAAACGGGTAATTTTTCCAAATATTTTTGATTACTTTAGGGCTATGTACCTAGAAGTTAATCATTAACTAATTGAAAAGATGAAATAATCATGATTATTGACCACTAAAAAATAATTAAAAATAATTCGAAAATTTTTTCTTTAATTTAGATTAAAAACAAACAAGTAACTAAAAATAATAAAATAATTAAAATAAATCAGACAATTAAAATTAGTCAAATAATTATATTTAAAAAAAATCAAATCAAAAAATTAATGAATTAATAAAATTTAAAAAGGCAAAGAAATCAATGATTATTATTATTAACGGAAATTTAACAGTCTTTCTCCAAAGTCTGGTGACTTGTTAGGATCATCTAAAGCCGCAAAGCTTTGCAATTTTTTCCATTAGAACTCACTTTGTGATAGAGTTATCAAGAAACAAGTTAAATAAAGTAAAAGAAGATAACTTTAAACTATTTTTTTCGTATCATGGGTCCAATAGAAAGGAAGTAAATTTCATATTGTTAAACCAGCACCCTCCGAATTTTCAAAATAACTTCACAACGCACTCCAGCGCCAAGCGCAAAACTTATTTAACAATGAACAAACATAATTTCTCATTTCTTAGCCTTTCAGAAATGCAAAGTACATTTGAACACCTCATTAATTGTGATTATAATTAAATATCTGTTATTTACATTTATAAGCATTATTGAGACTTATGTTTTTCTTAAGCAGCAGAATGCAGTACATACAAATTGTAAGTAAATTAGAAAATATCTTAAGAATAAATAACAATAGATTTCAAGATGCTGCCGGCTGAGAAGTTAAAATCTCTTTCAGAAATGTATGGACATAGGTACATATTTAACTCAAAAGCCATTGTACGATAGACACAAGCGAGAACAAAAGAAAAACGCTCAGCGCACTGTTCTTAAATTTTCATAAGAAATTTAAATTATTTTTTTCGCGTTACAGGGCTTAAGTCATTTTAATAACTTCTTATACTAAATACTGATATTTTCTTCAACTTTTGAGCAACATAAATATACACCCTCCCAGACACACACACACAAGTTTGAATGAGTTTCGTGAAACTTTTGGTTTTCTGGTATACAAAAAAGGATGAGCGTAAGTGTGAGTATTGTATGTTGCAGGTGAAATCACGTGAAAATGAGGCGCAATATCCCACAAAAGTGTTTTTGAAGTTTTATTAAATTACACACATTAAGGTGTAATTAATGGTGACTTATAACCTTAAAACCATAACCAGATAAAACAGCTGATCGAACCTAGCTTATGGAGATCAATGTAATCGATTAATGGTGCCATACCATAAGGCTAACGCCATAACCATACCATAGCCAACCAATTGGTTTTTGGTTTTTCGCCATATCCATAACCTAAAAATATTTGAGTTGGTGAATTTAGTTTTGTAGATTTTATTCATTGTTTTGGATACGTTTTGACTAAGAGACTTATTTTTTGTGGAATATGTTTGTAATTTTTTGCGTTTTCTTCATTTTTATGAAATTTTCACATTGGAGATGGATATGGATATGGGTACGGTTACGACTATGGCGGTAGGGTTAAGGAAGTTTAATTTGGCCTTTATGGCTTGATAGCTTTCGTTAGCAAAACTCATGCGAATGTGTATGCATAACAGTATTCTTTTAAACCTTTCCATTGAGGGGCATAGTGCATTAACCGTCCTGTTCATAGATGGGTACCCGGGTACCTTTTGCATATTCAAAAGCCATTTTTACATAATATACAAGTAGAAACGAGTTAAAATTTTGTGGCATCCTATGGGAATAAGTTTTCTACCAAAAGGAGAGAAATTTTTTTCAAATATACTTTCATAAAGATGGTTTTTTAATAAATTAGTTTTTTATTACTAGTTCTCATGGTTGGGATACCCAGGTACCACTAGTAGCTCTCACGTAAATAATAAGTGATTACATTTTAAATTAATAAATAACATGAAAAGGGTTATAAGTTTTCAAATCTTAACACTCTGGACACATATTTTTAATATGACTAAGGCAAATTGGTTTTCCATAAGTGCTGCATACTCTATGAACTGACTTGTGGTACCCGGGTACCAAACCATGCGAGCTAAGAAGAAAAATTATTTATAAACAGGACGCACAGTGTTTCGTGTAGAACAAGCTAGCTGGACAAAAACAAAGTTTTTATTCCAAGAATATTGTAATGGAAAATGAAAGAAAACAACAAAATAACGGAATTGTTGCACACATTTGTTTTTTTCGCTTATTATATCTTGAGTAATTGAAGTAAGTAAGCAGGAGTTACCGTAATTTGCGTTGATTATTTACAAAAATAGTGTTTAATATTACTTTTCATAATACTTTTAATTAAACACCTTTACATAATTTTTGTGATGGTTTCTAAGCTCGAAGGTAAGTTGAATTTTTATACTCAGTTGAGCAGAGCTCACAGAGTATATTAACTTTGATTGGATAATGGTTGGTTGTACAGGTATAAAGGAATCGAGATAGATATAGACTTCCGTTTGTCCGTTAGCACGATAACTTGAGTATATTTTTAAGTATCTTGATGAAATTTTGTATGTAGGTTCCTGAGTACTCATCTCAGATCGCTATTTAAAATGAACATTATCGGATTATAACCACGCCCACTTTTTCGATATCGAAAATTTCGAAAAACCGAGAAAGTGCGATAATTCATTACCAAAGACGGATAAAGCGATGAAACTTGGTAGGTGAGTTGAATTGATGACGCAGAATAGAAAATTAGTAAAATTTTGGACAATGGGCGTAGCACCGAACACGTTTAAAAAAAGGTAATTTAAAACTGATATTAGAGAAAAATTGTAAGTTTACAAACGGCGATGGTTACTAGGACATGTTTCTGAATTTCACTTCTTCATCAGCTAGCTTTTCGGGAGCTGAGCGTTGAACTCGAATTTAAATTTTGCAAGCTGTAATTTGGCAGTCGTTGAAGATATCATGATGAAATTTGGCAGGAGCGTTACTCCTATTACTATATATATGCTTAATAAAAATTAGCAAAATCGGAGAACGACCACGCCCACTTTTAAAAAATAATTTTTTTTTAAGTCAAATTTTAACAAAAAAGTTTATATCTTTACAGTATATAAGTAAATTATGTCAACATTCAACTCCAGTAATGATATGGTGCAACAAAATGCAAAAGTAAAAGAAAATTTCAAAATGGGCGTGGCTCCGCCCTTTTTCATTTAATTTGTCTAGGATACTTTTAATGCCATAAGTCGAACAAAAATTTACCAATCCTTGTGAAATTTGGTGGGGGCTTAGATTCTGGGACAGTAACTTATTTCTGTGAAAAAGGGCGAAATCGGTTGAAGCCACGCCCAGTTTTTATACACAGTCGACCGTCTGTCCTTCCGCTCGGCCGTTAACACGAAAACTTGAGCAAAAATCGATATATCTTTACTAAACGCAGTTCACGTACTTATCTGAACTCACTATGTATAGGTATAAAAAATGGCTGAAATCCGACCATGATCACGCCCAATTTTTCGATATCGAAAATTACCAAAAACGAAAAAAATGCCAGAATTCTATACCAAATACGAAAAAAGGGATGAAACATGGTATTTGGATTGGTTTATTGACGCAAAATATAACTTTAGAAAAAAACTTTGTAAAATGGGTGTGACACCTACCATATTAAGTAGAATGAAATGTAAAAGTTCTGCGAGACGAAATAAAAAACCCTTGAAATCTTGGCAGGAATACTGTTCGTGGTATTATATATATAAATAAATTTGCGGTATCCAACAGATGATGTTCTGGGTCACCCTGGTCCACATTTTGGTCGATATCTGGAAAACGCCTTCACATATACAACTAACACCACTCCCTTTTAAAAGCCTCATTAACCCTCATAAATATAGACCTTTAATTTGATACCCACATCATACAAACACATTCTAGAGTCACCCTGGTTCACCTTTATGGCGATATCTGGAAAACGCCTTCACATATACAACTACCACCACTCCCTTTTAAAAGCCTCATTAACCCTCATAAATATATACCTTTAATTTGATACCCACATCGTACAAACACATTCTAGAGTCACCCCTGGTCCACCTTTATGGCGATATCTCGAAAAGGCGTCCACCTATAGAACTAAGCCCCACGCCCTTTTAAAACCCTCATTAATACATTTAATTTGATACCGATATCGTGCAAACACATTCTAGAGTTACCCCTGGTCCACCTTTATGGCGATATCTCGAAAAGGCGCCCACTTCCTTTTAAAATACTCGTTAACACCTTTCATTTGATACCCATATCGTACAAACAAAGTCTAGAGTCACCTTTGGTCCACCTTTATGGCGATATCTCGAAAAGGCGAACACCTATACAACTACCACCACTCCCTTTTAAAACCCTCATTAATACCTTTAATTTGATAACGATATCGTACAAACACATTCTAGAGTCACCCCTGGTCCACCTTTATGGCGATATCTCGAAAAGGCGTCCACCTATAGAACTAAGGCCCACGCCCTTTTGATATACTCATTAACACCTATCGTTTGATACCCATGATGAACAAACGCATTCTAGAGTCACCCCTGGTCCACCTTTATGCCAATATCTCGAAAAGGCGACCATCTATACAGCTACCACCACTCCCTTTTAAAACCCTCATTAATACCTTTAATTTGATACCCATATCGTACAAACACATTTTAGAGTCACCCCTGGTCCACCTTTATGGCGATAACTCGAAAAGCCGGCCACCTATAGAACTAAGCCCCACGCCCTTTTGAAATACTCATTAACACCTTTCATTTGACACCCCTATTGTACAAACGCATTCTAGAGTCACCCCTGGTCCACCTTTATGCCGATATCTCGAATAGGCGACCACCTATACAACTACCACCACTCCCTTTTAAAACCCTTATTAATACCTTTCATTTGATACCCATATCGTACAAACAAATTCTAGAGTCAAACCTGGTCCACCTTTATGGCGATATCTCGAAAAGGCGACCACCTATACAACTACCACCACTCCCTTTTAAAGCACTAATTAATACCTTTAATTTGATACCCATATCGTACAAACACATTCTAGAATCACCCCTGGCCCACCTTTATGGCGATATCTCGAAAAGGCGTCCACCTATAGAACTAAGCCCCACGCCCTTTTCAAATACTCGTTAGCACCTTTCGTTTGATACCCATATTGTACAAACGCATTCTAGAGTCACCCCTGGTCCAACTTTATGCCGATATCTCGAAAAGGCGATCACCTATACAACTACCACCCCTCCCTTTTAAAGCCCTAATTAATACCTTTAATTTGATACCCATATCGTACAAACACATTCTAGAGTCACCCCTGGCCCACCTTTATGGCGATATCTCGAAAAGGCGTCCACCTATAGAACCAAGACCCACGTGCTTTTAAAATGCTCATTAACACCTTTCATTTGATACCCATATTGTATAAACGCATTCTAGAGTCGCCCCTGGTCCACCTTTATGCCAATATCTCGAAAAGGCCACCACGTATACAACCGCCACAACTCCCTTTTAAAATCCTCATTAATACCTTTAATTTGATACCCATATCGTACAAACACATTCTAGAGTCAACCCTGGTCCACCTTTATGGCGATATCTCGAAAAGGCGTCCACCTATAGAACTAAGGCCCACTCCCTTTTAAAATACTCATTAGCACCTTTCGTTTGATACCCATATTGCACAAACGCATTCTAGAGTCACCCCTGGTCCACCTTAATGGCCATATCTCGAAAAGGCGTCCACCTATAGAGCTAAACCCCACGCCCTTTTGAAATGCTCATTAACACCTTTCGTTTGATACCCATATTGTACAAACGCATTCTAGAGTCACCCCTGGTCCACCTTTATGGCGATATCTCGAAAAGGCGTCCACCTATAGAGCTAAGGCCCCACTCCCTTTTAAAATGTTCATTAACCCCTTTCATTTGATACCCATATCGTACAAACATATTCTAGGGTCACCCCTGGTCCACCTTTATGGCGATATCTCGAAACGGCGTCCACCTATGGAACTAAGGATCACTCCCTTTTAAAATACTCATTAACACCTTTCATTTGATACCCATATCGTACAAACAAATTCTAGAGTCTGATCCACCTTTATGGCGATATCCCTAAATGGCGTTCACCTATAGAACTATTGCCCACTCCCTCATAAAATACTCTTTAATGCCTTTCATTTGATACACATGTCATACAAACACATTCCAGGATTACCCTCGGTTCATTTTCCCACATGGTTATTTTCCCTTATGTTGTCACCATAGCTCTCAACTGAGTATGTAATGTTCGGTTACACCCGAACTTAACCTTCCTTACTTGTTTAATAGTAATCTTTTGGCAATTAGAATATTTTTAATATATTTAAGATTCCGTTATTAGGAAGAAAAGGTACTTTTTAACTACATTTTTAATTTTAGAAAGGGAAAAGTTATATGTACCCGCGTGTACCTGCACCAAATGTTACATATGTTGTAGTCCCAAGTATTTTCTAATAGTCGAAAGAAAAAACCATTGCGAATTCTTTGCACATCTATTTTTAATGTATATTTAGTATTAACCATACTAAGGATGGAGTTTTTTGAAATTTGGTTGAAATATTCGAAAGAATCGAGAAATAAGGAGTTATTGAGTTGTATTTTACTTAAGGTTGATTTAAGAGAAGTAGCTGAGCATTCGTTAAGAAATTTAAGTCAACAAATTTCAAAATATTCGTCCAACATCGATGAGAAATGGAACAGCTCTGGAAGACATCGGGAGCGATTTTGTAATAAAAACTCGAAGTGGCTTTCGGGAACAGATTTCAAGTTTACAATTACGATGGATTCGAGGTTACCATCAGAGCAACCAGCTTCGTCTTCAGGTAACCCAGGACCCGGAAGACCACAGAAGGACTTTTTGCTTTCCAGTTAAACGACCAAACATCTTCGAGTGAACGACCTACTGCAATCCAGAAGCGCTGATGAGTTAGTTTATGCGGCAGAAGTATCAACGCAGATGTCCGGCAACAAGAATATTGCTAATATTATAAAAAGTTCACAAAAAAACCACACAAAAAACGACAAACAAGGTAACATGCGAGCAAGGTGCAAAATGCTTGAGCAGTGTAGAAGCTTTGGCATACTATGTAGACAGCAAGTCGACGACTTATGGGTACAAAACGACTCGGAAGTGGAGTATCAAAGCAGGCTATAAGGTTTATCCATCATTTTATAGTTTAAGAAAAGCTAAGGCAGAATGCTACCCAAATGAGATTGATGTGGGTGAAACAGGTGCTGAAATTAAAGTTCAAGCCGTATTAGATAAAACTGTTGAACGTATAATTTTAGCAAATCAAGAAGTTCTTGTTAGTTTGTTACCTACATCTGTGTCATTTACTTTAATCAGCAAGTGGGGTTGCGATGGAAGTTCTGGTCATAGTTCATACAAGCAAAAAATCACATGCAGTGCTGACACTTATGAGTTTTTGTTTATATTTTCATTCGTTCCTCTTCAGTTACAGGACGAAAAGGGTAACATTGTTTGGCAGTATCCTCAACCTTCTTCTACGATGTATTGTCGTCCAATTAAATTTATTTTCACTAAGGAAACAAAAAAATTTATTGTTTCTGAAACGAACAAAGTTTTAAAGGAGGTAAATGCTTGTTGCCTACAAAGTAGTTTCTCGAAGAATGTGAGGTTTCTGTAAATCACAACATGCTCCTAACAATGATTGACGGAAAAGTTTGCAATGCTTTGACTGAAACCAGCGCTATTGACTGAAACGACTTTTGTTTGTCAGGCACGAGTTTGGTGTTGTTGGCGCTACTGGCAATGATGACATTGAGCTGATGACGGTAGCGCTGGTAGTTCAGCTTTTGAATCAGAGAGATGACCTGTGTAAATTATTATGGCTTTGGCTATTATTGGCTGTGACTTTGAACTAAATAAATGTTGCGGACTTAACAAGCAGAGTCATTTTGAGTTTTATATTTTAGATTTAATGCACAATTAATATGAGTGTGTTTGAGCAGCCAAATAATAACAGTAATATTGCTAAAGTGCTGCTTAGTTGATGGAATGTCGCTAATTTCCTAGAGATGATCAATAGATTGTCAACATTTCGTTCAATGAACGCGCGAAATTGCCACATCTGCACAAATGTTGCTGAAGAACGTTATCCGCTGTCATAAAAAGTAACACTGCTGCAGCTCGAACACACCCTATATCGAGAAAGTAACAAATAGACAACTTAGCTTTTTTTTACAAATCGCTTGGCTGAGATTTTCATTTGTTGATTTAACTTAAGCTGTTATGCCAATATTTTCAGCCAGCTTATTTTCAAATAGGTAATTTTTCCAAAGGCAAAATAAATTACAGAGTTATACAGCCTTAAAAAGTCAGCTATGTTGAGGCGGACAGCACAGCAAAAGGTATGGTGAATTCCTCGTACAGCCGTCCCACAATTTGCACAAAGCTTTAGAACTCTACAATGTACCATCTTATATTTAGAGAGTCTTTGCTCGTGGTGAAAGTCGCGTACGCCTAAAAGTATGCAAGGCCGTGCATTGAGTGGGTCTTCAACGAGGTGGAATTCTACAACGCCTGCAGCACTCAGGAGGCTAGCATTGAAGGTATGACACATAATCTTCTAAATAGTTCGACTTGTGCGTTACGTAGCGCAAATTTTTTGACCAAACGTTGCACTGTCACCGAGTCTTGAACTATATTTCAGGTTTCTATCCAGGAAGTTAGTTAAAAACCGATTGGAAGATTTATTTATTTATTTATTTAGAGTTTGTACAAGGAAGACTTAGTCTTTTAGGCAGTACATCAATCCTATTAAGTATTATACCTAAATGTTACAAAAAGAAATTTATTTATTCATCTAAAGATATAACATAACATATATAAATACAGAAATGTTGAATACATACAAATTTTCAGCAGTATATATTATCATACATTCACTTAAAACTTTAAA
>JARSSU010022381.1:0-41415 GCA_029619165.1 Eurosta solidaginis | reverse complement strand
TAACACTTGCCCTCTAAGAAGATTCAGAGGAAAAGCATAGCCTCCATGGTGGAGCAATGAGCTGAGTCTTCTAAGAAGACAGGTAAAAGAAATGTTTAAGCTCGCAAAGACCGCGGAAAGTGAAGCGTGTCGGGACGAGTACAGGGATCTACTGAGGATCTACAAGCGTGAAATTTCCAGGGCGAAGAGGATCTCATGGAAAAGTTTCTGTACGTACATAGAGTGCTCCAGCGAAACAGCACGGTTGAAAAAAGTCCTAGCAAGGGGAACCATAGTCCAGGAAGAGAACGGGGAATGGTCACGTAATAGTGAGGAATCCCTTGAGGTGCTTCTCGACACACATTTCCCATCGGGAGACGGTTTAGAAGAGCCAGCAGACATCAGTCATACTTCGATCACGGAGCGGGTAGTGCCAGGCTTGGTGACCGATACCAAGATCGAATGGGCAGTGAAAACGTTTTCTAAGTTTAAATCGCCGGGCCCAGACGGTATATTCCCGGCCATGCTACAAGTTTCAAGTATGGCAGTCGTGGAATGGCTTAAAATAATATTCGATGGGTGCATAAGGCTGAATCATGTACCGCACTCTTGGAGAACTGCTCGCGTAGCTTTCCTACCAAAGGCGGGGAAGATCGGTCACGTGTTTTCCAAAGACTATAGACCCATTAGGTTAACATCATTTCTGCTAAAAATATTTGAGAGGCTGATAGATGTGTACATAAAGTCCAACGTGGATGAAAAGCTGCTCTCCACAACACAGCATGCGTACAGCAAAGGCAAGTCGGTAGACACCGCATTGCATAGGGTGGTAATAAGCATAGAGGAATCCCTGGAATATAAGGAGTATGCTCTAGGAGTCTTCTTGGACATTGCCGGGGCTTTCAATAATGTTTATAAATGGGCGATTATGGATGGTCTTAATTACATTAAAGTACATCCTGCCTTAATCAGATGGATCGGCTGCATGTTAAATTGCAGGGAGATCACATCACAATGGGGTTGTACGAGGACACGAAATCAGTGGACAGGGGCACGCCGCAGGGAGGGGTGCTATCACCTCTGCTGTGCTGGTCATCAACCACCTGCTCAGGCGATTCGATGAGGGACCCGTAAAACTTACGGCTCACGCAGATGACGTCGCAATTGTCATAAGTGGAAAGTGCCTTCCAACGATTAGTTCTTTGATGGATCGGGCGCTTCGGGATATTCATACCTGGGCATCTAATGTCGGGTTGAGAGTCAATGCGGAGAAGACGGATATGGTCTTGTTTACAAAGAGGTACAAGGTCCCAAATTGGACCAGGCCTAAGTTAGGAGGGGTGACCTTACAGGAGAAACCTTGCACAAAATATCTCGGAATCTTCCTAGACAGTAAGCTGTCATGGAAGCTCAACGTGGAGGAGAGGGTGAAGAAGGCCTCAACGGCACTCTACGCATGTAAAAGAATGCTGGGGTGTACGTGGGGCTTATCGTCCTCTCTTTCTCATTGGGTTTTTACAGCAATTGTAAGCTCTATTATATACCATGGAGTTCTTGTTTGGTGGAAAGCCACACAAAAAACAACATACCTCAAAAAATTAGAGGGGGTATGCGGACTAAAGATGCTTAGCATTATGGGAGCCCTGAAAACAACCCCGACGGCTGCACTGTATGGCATTCTGCACATTCCACCTGTAGACCTGGTAGCAAAGAACATAGCATTAACAACTGCAACCAGGCTGGGTGCCTCGGGGCAGGTTGAGCGCCGACCATATGACCATAGTAGTATAGCGTCATCAATCAGAAGACGAACAGACCACCTGATTCCCTATCTACGCTTCGAGGGAGATCTTAAGGCCACAATAGAGGTTGACGGTTGGCGCAAGGGTGCGCAAAAGGCGGACGAGGCGATACATGTGTACACAGATGGTTCCAAAGTAATGGAAGGAGTAGGGTCTGCGGTATACTGTGCTGATCTGGAAATAAGCAGATCCTACAGGTTGCCGGATTACTGAAGCGTTTTCTAAGCGGAAATTTAGCCATAACCAAAGCAGTAGAAACCCTGGAAGAGAATAGCTTAAGCTGCAACCGTGTTAACTTTTATATTGGCAGTCAAATAGCAATTAAGGCAATAATATCGCATAGCACATCATCTACATGCGTGTTAGAGTGTAAGCAGTCTCTGGAGAGAATCGGGACAGGGGAGAAGCATACATCTATATTGGGTCCAAGGGCATATGGGAATAGATGGGAATGAAAAAGCGGACGAACTAGCTAAAAAGGGCGCATTCCTTGAAGCTTGCTCCGTAGACATCCCAATTAGACTGGACGAGTTTAAGCGAAGGCGAGAGGTGCACATGATCGGCCAAGCGGGAAGGGCGTGGGTTCAAGCGCGGGGCTGTAAAGTGTCGAAGATTATGTGTAGGTCTTACAACCTTAGACTAACAAAGTTGCTTCTTGGGTTGGATGAGGAAACGATCGAGCACGTTCTGTGCTCGTGCCCTGCACTTGCCAGGCTAAGACTCCAGCTATTAGGAGTGATACAGTGATACAGATCTAGAAGCAGCAAGTGGCTTAAGTCCTTGGAAGCTTCTAGTATTAGCCAAGAGGACGGAGTTATTTTATAACATAGGTCCTGGTTTTTGATAGGGTTTTTAAGTTTGGTCGTTTAAACAAACTTCTGGTAACACTACGGACTCAACAGTCTATGTGAGGTCCTCATGGACCGGCCAGTTCAACCTAACCTAACCTCCCGTCTTATGTTCTCAGCACACTAAGTAGACCTAGTTCAACATTTTATATACTGCGTCTCATAAATATAACATACATTTTTCTTCAGAGAACAAACTGGTGAGATATTTTTTTGATGCTCTTAGAAATAACAGTAAGGAATGTTAAGTTCGGGTGTAACCGAACATTACATACTCAGTTGAGAGCTATGGTGACAACATAAGGGAAAATAACCATGTAGGAAAATGAACCGAGGGAAACCCTGGAATGTGTTTGTATGACATGTGTATCAAATGAAAGGCATTAAAGAGTATTTTATGGGGAGTGGGCCATAGTTCTATAGGTGGACGCCATTTAGGGATATAGGTGATGGTTCGAAAAAGAGATGGCGAAGAAGCAATTAGGGTAAATGATAAGATAGACATTGATGAAATTGTTGGCAGAGCGTAATACTATAAAACTTTATAATTTTTAACATAATGTTATTTATGGTTTATAATTTTAAGAGTATAACAGAATTTATAAATGTAAGATACAATGATATTTTTTCCTTTCTCTTTCCGTGTTCTACTTATATACTCTCTATTGCGTTTTTTTCCACCTTTCTCCCTTCCTTGTCAAAGATATGTGTTTTGTAATATAATGATGTCTCTATGTCAGCCCACAACATTTAATTTAACATAACTGATAACTCAACTACCGGCGCTAATGGTAATCATAAGTTGTTGTTGAATATTTTGTGTAAACAATCTGTTGGTCTTAACATGGTTCACTTTAATGCACGCAGCTTAAGCTCTGATAAAATGGATTATGTTAGATACATTTTTGAGGAATCGTTGGTTGATGTTGTTTGTGTAAGTGAAACATGGTTTAGTGAAAATACCTCTGATCTGCATTCTTGTATTAGTAGCTATAACGTCATTCGGAATGACAGGAAAGGTAGGAAAGGGGGTGGTGTGGCGATCTATTGTAAGAAAAATCTTAGCATTAAGCCTCTTAGTATGTCTGTTGACTCAGATATTGAGTTTATCATTTCTGAGGTCTCTGATGGTGTAAAAAAAGCTTTAGTTTCTTGTGTTTATAACCCGCCTAAATGTTTCACGTTAGATTGTTTTTTTACTGCCCTGTCCGTGTATATAATTGATTATGAATGTTACGTCATTAGCGGTGATTTCAATGTTAATTTACTTGTAAATGACTCGTATAGTAAAAAACTGTGTGATCAAGTTTCAACAGCTGGTTTAGTCATAGTAAATGACACAATGCCTACGAGGTACGCTAACAACTCCAATCCCAGCTTATTAGACTATTTTATGATATCTGACTTGACATATATTCTTAAATTTGACCAGTTTTGTTTTGTATCAGACCATGACCTAATTTTTTGTACTGTTAACGTTGGGTTTAATCGTCCTGAGCCATATGTTTATGTATATCGTGATTTCCGTTCTGTGGATACCAAAGTGTTGCTCAGCGATTGTTCCTGTATTCCTTGGTACGATTGTTGGTATTTAGATACGGTAGATAAGAAACTTGAACATCTTAACCCAAACATAAATGTCATATTTGATCGTCATGTCCCTACACGTACTGTCCATGTTTTAAATAAATCTTGTCCTTGGTTTAGTAGAAGAGTTATTTGTGCAATAAAAAAGCGCAATAAGCTGCACGCCAAATGGAGAAGGTCCCGAAATGATGCTTCATGGGCTTTGTACAAAGCTGCTCGCAACGAAGCGACTGCCGTAATTAGGCAGTCCAAAAAGAATTTCTTTCATAGCAAATTGGATCCTTCTCTGCCATCAAAAGCGCTTTGGCGTAACCTTAAAACCCTAAAGGTCCATGGGAGAAATAAGGTGGAATGCAGTATTGACCCTGACATACTAAATAATTTTTTCATCGGTTCCAGCAACAAATCCAGCTCTGTCTCTCCTGAGAGGATGCCTGAACTTGTCAATACTTTTATTAATACGTTTGAGTTTAAGTGTGTTAGTGAGTGTGACGTAATAAAGTCTATCTTGTCTATAAAATCGTGTGCCGTGGGTAATGATGGGGTTTCGTTAAAATTCGTAAAAATTGTTCTTCCTTTTATTGTAAATCCTCTGACCCACATTATTAACCACTGTTTTACAAGTGGTTGTTTTCCTTCTGCTTGGAAGAAAGCAATAGTTGTGCCTGTGCCTAAGAAACCGCTTGCTGCGGATCCTTCGGACTTCCGACCGATTAGTATCGTACCATCGTTCTCAAAAGTGTGAACTAATGTGAACAAATATCTAATTTTGTTAGAGAAAACAACTTGCTCTCACCTCTACAGTCTGGCTTTAAGCCTAAACACAGTTGTGCCACTGCTATGGTAAAAATCATGGATGACATCAGAGGGCCATTTGATAATGGCGACCTAACCATTCTTTGCATGTTGGATTTCTCTAAGGCATTCGATTCGGTCAGCCACGAGCTATTGTGCTGGAAACTCCGTCACTTCTTTGCCTTTTCTGATAGTTCCATTAAAGTCATGGCTAGTTACCTCCAAGGTAGGGAACAAAAGGTCAGAGGAGAGAAAGCTTCGTCAGAATTCAAATCCATTAAAGCAGGTGTTCCTCAGGGATCAATTCTTGGTCCTCTATTATTTAGTATGTTTGTCAATGATGTGTTTTCCGTGTGTAAGTATGTTAACGTCCACGCATATGCTGATGATATTCAGTTGTACCTTTCTAATCGTGTTGGCCTCGTTGAAGACTTATGCTTCAAAGTAAACTGTGATCTGTCTGCTGTTTTCTGTTGGGCTAAAAACAATGCTTTATGTCTTAACGCTGCAAAATCGTACGTTATGCCGATATCCAAAAATGAAATCGACCCTGAAAGTATTCCATCTTTAAAGATTGGCTCGCAGGCACTTAGTACCACTGACAAAGTTAAAAATTTAGGCTTTGTATTAAATAACAAATTAACTTCTTTCGACCACGTTAATAAAGTAGTCCGCAATGTTTATGTTATACTGCGGACCTTACGCATATCGGCACCGTTCACACCACAGGAAACTCGTCGCAAGCTTGCAATGCAGCTAATTGTACCCCAATTCACATACTTTGAACTTGTGTATACTAAACTTGACTCGGAGTCAGCCAACAAGATCAATGTAACCTTCAATAATGTTACCAGGTACGTGTATGGGGTAGGTCGATACGATCACATATCACCCTGGAGGGATAAAATTCTGGGATGCAACATCCTTAATTACTTGGCTGCCAGAAACTGCATGTTCATGTTTAAACTATTAGAATGTAAGCTCCCCAAGTATCTTTATGACAAACTGCATTTTACCAGGTCTCAAAGAAACCGTAAATTGGTGGTTCCGATGTTCAAATACTTAGCGTCTAGCAGATTGTTTTTTATTAGCGCTGTTAGACTTTGGAACGCTATTCCCGAATCAATTAAAGTAGGGCTGAATAATAGAAACTTCAAAAGCATTATATTGAAATACTTCGCAGAAGTTGATATTTCCTCTATATTTTGACTAAAATACTATTTCTAAAATAATCTTTATGTCATCTAATTTCCTTGCTTCTCCTTTCATTGTTTTCTGTACCTCTGCTATTCATGTGTCTCGATTAATTTGTAATAGTTATAAGATTAATTTAAGTAAGTGCATATATTAAACGCATACTTTTATGTCAGTAGGTAAATTTTAGTTTTCTTTTTTATATTGTGAACTTCCCATTTACATAAAATGTATTAGCATAAGCTTTTAATGTCAGTTGATGTACATATAAAAGACTTAAGTTCTTAGTTGTACAAATTTGTTAAATAAATGAAATGAAATGAAAAAAAATGAAATAGCCATAAAGGTGGATCAGGGTTGACTCTAGAATGCGTTTGTACGATATGAGTATCAAACGAAAGGTATTAATGAGTATTTTAAAAGGGCGTGGACCTAAGTTCTATAGATGGACGCCTTTTCGAGATATCGCCGTAAAGATGGACCAGGGGTGACTCTAGAATGCGTTTGTACGATATGAGTATCAAATGAAAGGTGTTAATGAGCATTTTAAAAGGGAGTGGGCCTTCGTTTTATAGGTGTTCGCCTTTTCGAGATATCGCCATAAAGGTGGACCAGGGGTGACTTTAGAATTTGTTTGTATGATATGGGTATCAAATGAAAGGTGTTAATGATTATTTTAAAAGGGCGTGGGGCTTAGTTCTATAGGTGGACCCCTTTTCTTATCGCCATAAAGGTGGACCAGGGGTGACTCTAGAATTCGTTTGTGCAATATGGGTATCAAACGAAAGGAGTTAATGAGTATTTTAAGAGGGAGTGGGCCTTAGTTCTATAGGTGGACGCATTTTCGAGGTATCGCAATAAAGGTGGACCAGGGGTGACTCTAGACTTTGTTTGTACGATATGGGTATCAAATGAAAGGTGTTAATGAGTATTTTTAAAAGGGAGTGGACCTTCGTTTTATAGGTGTTCGCCTTTTCGAGATATTGCCATAAAGGTGGACCAGGGGTGACTTTAGAATTTGTTTGTATGATATGGGTATCAAATGAAAGGTGTTAATGATTATTTTAAAAGGGCGTGGGGCTTAGTTCTATAGGTGGACCCCTTTTCGAGATATCGCCATAAAGGTGGACCAGGGGTGACTCTAGAATTCGTTTGTGCAATATGGGTATCAAACGAAAGGAGTTAATGAGTATTTTAAGAGGGAGTGGGCCTTAGTGCTATAGGTGGACACCTTTTCGAGATATCGCCATAAAGATGGACCAGGTGTGACTCTAGAATGCGTTTGTACGATATGGGTATCAAATGAAAGGTGTTAATGAGTATTTTAAAAGGGAGTAATCCTTAGTTCCATAGGTGGACGCCGTTTCGAGATATCGCCATAAAGGTGGGCCAGGGGTGACTCTAGAATTCGTTTGTGCAATATGGGTATCAAACGAAAGGAGTTAATGAGTATTTTAAGAGGGAGTGGGCCTTTCTGGACCAGGGGTGACTCTAGAATTTGTTTGTACGATATGGGTATTAAACGAAAGGAGTTAATGAGTATTTTAAGAGGGAGTGGGCCTTAGTTCTATAGGTGGACACCTTTTCGAGATATCGCCATAAAGATGGACCAGGTGTGACTCTAGAATGCGTTTGTACGATATGGGTATCAAATGAAAGGTGTTAATGAGTATTTTAAAAGGGAGTAATCCTTAGTTCCATAGGTGGACGCCGTTTCGAGATATCGCCATAAAGGTGGGCCAGGGGTGACTCTAGAATTCGTTTGTGCAATATGGGTATCAAACGAAAGGAGTTAATGAGTATTTTAAGAGGGAGTGGGCCTTTCTGGACCAGGGGTGACTCTAGACTTTGTTTGTACGATATGTGTATCAAATGAAAGGTGTTAATGAGTATTTTTAAAAGAGAGTGGGCCTTCGTTCTATAGGTGTTCGCCTTTTCGAAATATCGCCATAAAGGTGGACCAGGGGTGACTCTAGAATGAGTTTGTACGATATGGGTATCAAATTAAAGGTATTAATGAGAGTTTTAAAAGGGAGTGGTGGTAGTTGTATATGTGAAGGCGTTTTCCAGATATCGACCAAAATGTGGACCAGGGTGACCCAGAACATCATCTGTTGGATACCGCTAATTTATTTATATGTGTAATACCTGCCAAGATTTTAAGGGTTTTTTATTTCGCCCTGCAGAACTTTTTCATTTTCTTCTACTTAATATGGTAGGTGTCACAACCATTTTATAAAGTTTTTTCTAAAGTTATATTTCGCGTCAATAAAGCAATCCAATTACCTTACAATATTTCATCCCTTTTTTCGTATTTGGTATAGAATTATGGCATTTTTTTCATTTTTCGTAATTTTCGATATCGAAAAAGTGGGCGTGTTCATAGTCGGATTTCGTTCATTTTTCATGCCAAGATAAAGTGAGTTCAGATAAGTACGTGAACTGAGTTTAGTAAAGATATATCGATTTTTGCTGTAGTTATCGTGTTAACGGCCATGCGGAAGGACAGACGGACGACTGTGTATAAAAACTGGGCGTGACATCAACCGATTTCGCCCATTTTCACAGAAAACAGTTAACGCCATAAAGTCTATGCCCCTACCAAAAGGATTGGTTAATTTTTGTTCGACTTATGGCGTTAAAAGTATCCTAGACAAATTAAATGAAAAAGGGCGGAGCCACTCCCATTTTTAAATTTTATTTTATTTTTGTATTTTGTTGCACCATATCATTACTGGAGTTGAATCTTGACATAATTTACTTATATACTGTAGAGATATTAAATTTTTTGTTAAAATTTTACTTTAAAAAAAATTTTTTTTTAAAGTGGGCGTGGTCCTTCTCCGATTTTGCTAATTTTTATTAAGCGTACATATAGTAATAGGAGTAACGTTCCTGCCAAACTTCATCATGACGACTGCCAAATTACAGCTTGCAAAAGTTTTAAATTACCTTCTTTTAAAAGTGGGCGGTGCCACGCCCATTGTCCAAGATTTTACTAATTTTCTATTTTGCGTCATAAGTTCAACTCATCTACCAAGTTTCGTCGCTTTATCGGTCTTTTGTAATGAATTATCGCACTTTTTCGGTTTTTCGAAATTTTCGATACCGAAAAAGTGGGCGTGGTTATAGTCCGATATCGTTCATTTTAAATAGCGATCTGAGATGAGTACTCAGGAACCTACATACCAAATTTCATGAAGATACCTCAAAATTTACTCAAGTTATCGTGTTAACGGACGGACGGACGGACGGACATGGCTCAATCAAATTTTTTTTCGATTCTGATTATTTTGATATATGGAAGTCTATATCTATCTCGATTCCTTTATATATGTACAACCAACCGTTATCCAATCAAACTTAATATACTCTGTGAGCTCTGCTCAACTGAGTATAAAAATATGTAAAAGTACAGCTATTCATCCTCACTCATTTGAGCCACCAATTTTTCAATTATCTCTCCTCCATAGAATTGACCGCTATAAAAAAGCGAAACACTTCCTAGATTGTGCTTATAAAATCGTTTCGTAACTATAGCACTCAGTTCTAAAATTGCTCTCTACGGGAAAAGTAGCTGTTTAGCGAACTTCTTCTTTTTTGTACGTTAAATCTAAGCCAACGGTGATAAAAATGCCACGTGGCACAAAATTAACTGAAACCGAAAAGCCAAAATTTTGGTTTTGAAGGAACAAAATATATAAATTAGTGAAATTTTAAAAAATTGATCGGAGCAGCAAAGTTATGAGCAACTTTTTATTAAATACAGCGGAGTACGATAAGAAGAGATTTGGAGTTCCAAAATGAAAGCTTTCGGATCGCTAAAGGCGAAAAGTAATAAAAAACGCCTGCAACTCTTCGCCTCAACGACTCTACCACCCCTCTCATTATGGTCCACCCCTGTTGAAACAGAATATTTCCTTGGACTCCCGTTAGAGAATATTGATCACAATTTGTGATCGGTCGCACCTATTGGATGCGGCGAAGCACTGGTACAACAACAACAAGCAACTCTTCGCTGAGCTGTTAAAAATTGGCGACACTCGTGAGGACAAGCGTAAGTAAATCAACAATATGGAGGGTTCCCCTACAAGCTCCAACTATTTGCCGCCAAATTTGAAGATTGGTCCTTTTTAACAGAGCGACATAAAAACGCTCGCATTGAGTTCGCCAAGAAATATATGAAAAGGGAGTGGTCTCAAGTAGGGAACTTTAATTGCTTTATTAAACCCATATTTATGAAAAAATGGAACTAACATGGAACTTACGGACGGAAGTAGAAGATATTGGAGAAATTTAGATAAGAAGCCCCAAATTTTTCAGAAAAAAATTTTGGAGGTAGGTCTTTGATGGTTTGAGAAGCATTTACAGGCGACGCCGTACTAAAGCTGCAGTTTTTGAGCTCAAAAAGTAAGAGTTCACATGTAATGTAAATGCAGTGTTCTTCTCTTTTTACGAGCAACTAGTGAAAAAAGGTGAATTTTTCAGCAGGACATACATATCAGTCGCGAGAAAAAAATTTTTTTTTGAAATAGAGTTGTTTTAGATTGGCCATCTTGTTCGCCTAACCTTAATCTCATGAAGAATATATGGGTATTATAAGCCTGCAGTCCACAAACGAACGGAAGTCTACCATTGTGGATAAATGGGAACAACTGGAGGATAATTTCCTTTTAAACTTGGTAAATTCTATGGATAAATAGTAGTTATTTACGATACTTTTTTTCCTGGAAATGGAACATGGACTGACTGTAACTGGAACTGAGAAAAAGGGATGGAGTAAGAGTAAGAAGAACTAGAGAGAAGAGAAAAGAGGGAAGGGGAAAGAAGCTGAGAAAGAGATAGACGAAGATAGAGATATAGGGATAGATGGAGCGGATAAGGAGTGAGGGAAAAGACGGAGAGAGAAAGATAAAGGCAGAGGAGGAGTGAATAAAAGGACAAGAAAAAGGGGAGACATGGCAGGGAATTGAAGATCTTGATTACTTCATCCCACTTAAGTTCGAGCAGTGTTGTTGCTCAAATTTTATTACACTGCTCCAAACTCTGGTTACGTGGGAGTATACGATAGAACATATTAGCAGTTTTGCAAACATATGAAACTAATTAGGTGTACGCATTGTACACATCATAAAATACAAAGCTAATAAATAAGAAATTTCTAGAGAAATGTTTTTCAACAAGCTGTATAAATATTTTGTATTTTTCATCATTAAGGGTATTGAAATTTTAATTACGCACTTCTAACCAAAAATTTACTCAAACGGCTTGAGTGAAAAAAAATTTCCTTTAGTTTTTGCGTTGTTGCTTATTTTTCATTCACACCACCCAATTATGTATAAATAGCGTCCACAAAACTAAACTTTGTGTACTTTAGAAGCGATGGAAATAGTTTTCTTAAACCAACATATACTCAATGAGAAGGCGTTTTTTTGTGATCCACAGTTGCATGTGAAACGTCTTGCGATTCAACATGTTTCCCCAAATGACTTAACATGCCACAAGACGTTATACAGAAAATTTTCTTATTATGAACCATTTGAACAGAATTTTCTCTGTTCGTCTGTTAACTGAACTGTTAACTCATCAGTGTCGTTTTTCATTCTGATCTGTTGTTGTCGTTTGTCTTGCATTTATAGTTCGAAGGTACATGCGCAGGTATTGTCAAAATTGACGCTTATGTATATTTATGTGTTCATTCAGTACCGAGAGTGGTTTTTACTGATCGATTTGTGTGGCTGACTGAGGCAGGTAAAAGTCAATAATTCTAGTCATTTGACCTTCTTTGTGGGTTTGTTGCTTTGGTGCGTTTATTTGTTGTTGTGTGTTTGTGTGTTGTACCTTGATTAATTTGTTTCTTGTAAACAAGTTTACAAGGCTCAATATTGTGTCAGAAATTGTTTAACTGTTCGTTTATTATTCTACCGTCGATTGTTTTCTTTTTGTAGATTTGCATGCTTTCGAGTACGTTGAGACGTCGGACTTTTGCTTGTATGTGAAGGATCCTAACTGTGTGATTGATCTTTGCACATTCATTTTCGACCATATGATACGCGAAGTTAGATTCTGGTATAATGTTTGGATTCCGTGCTTTTTTGTTGTAATCTCTAATGTGTTCTCCGAACCTCGTTCATGTTTGCCGTCCCGTTTGTCCTATGTAACTGTTTTGGCATCCGCAGGTAAGCTTGTATACGCCGTGGCTGCTAAAGAGATCCTCTGAGTTAGCGTATGTTCTTTGTTTTCGCCCTAGATTGTTCGATGTTTTGAACGCCGTGTTAATGTTGTATTTTTTTAAATCTTCTATCTATCTATATCTATATCTATTGTAACGAATTTACTGCAATTCCGCTTATTTAAAATCTTCTCCTAAGGTTCGAATCACTAAATTGTTGAATAAATAACACCACTATTCAGTAATGCAAAATGGTCTTTATTAAAGTACTTCACAATAAATAACTCTACTATTGCTCGACAGATAGCGTGGTTAATCAAAACTGACTCTCGCGCCTCTACTGTTGTGCTTTTATACTCTGCGATTTCCTCGTTGCGTCTTCTAGGCGCTTCCAGAATTTACTTAGTTACTGTCATATAATTATAACTACAGATGCACGTGTATAGCTTCTCATATGTGCGTGTATTTGTGAGCGACACTTCCACAATTACAATTGCATACTTTTGAGAGCATCTCAGATAAGATATCTGCATGTGTTTGTGCGTTTCTTCTCCGCTGCGTGTATGTACATATGTGTAGGCCTAATGATTGATTCGTTTATGTAGATACATAATGATTGATCGGCTTAGAGATGATAGTATCCCTTAGTGTTGCTAATATTCGTCACACTGCCCTCCACCTAAGTCTGATCGTCCCGATCAGACAAATATCTTCGTACACTGTAACAAAACCAGAGTTGGGAGCAGTGCAAAAAACGCTGCAAGCCTTTCGAAATGAACCACTTTCATTTTGGTTTTTGGTTTGCCAATGGTTTGTATGCGGTACACTACATCGTTGATCCGTTTTACAACTTTGTATGGGCCTTCCCAATTACACTGCAATTTCGGGGATAAACCTTTTTTTCGTTGTGGGTTGTATAACAGCACCAAATCTCCTTCCTGAAACCCTTCCGAATTAATTTCTTTATCGTACCACGCTTTCATCTTGTCACTCATAATCTTTGCTCGTTGCCTTACAAGATCGTGTATCTCTCTCAGCTCTTCTTCCAAGACACCAGTGGATTTCTTGACATTTCTCTCCGCATCGGCATTTATCCCAAACTTCAAATCAGCTGGCAGTCGAAGGTCATTGCCAAAAATTACCTTTGCGGGAGTTGGCCCGTTTTCTCATGCATTGCCGATCGGTAGGCCATCAAGAATAATGATATATGTGTATCCCACTCCTTATGGTACTTGTCTACTACTTTCCTTAAATGCTCCTCCAATGTTCTATTGAATCGTTCTACCACACCATCGGACTGAGGATGCAATGCAGTTGTCCGTGTTTTTCGAATTCCCATGATTTACACATTTCCCGGATGATTCGAAATTCCTGCCTTGGTCAGAATGTAACTCCATTGGTACACCATACCTTGCAACCCAATTGTTTATAAACACTTCTGCTACTGTAGTTGCGTGTAGTTGCGTGATCTGTCCTGACGCGGAATCGCTGGCCGTAGAGGTATTTGTGAAAATGTTTAATGCACTCTACCAATGCCAACAGATCTCTCCGTTTAACGCAATAGTTCCTCTCTGGTTTTCCAATCGAACGGCTGTAGTATGCAATTACCTTCTCCTGTCCATCGACCAGTTGTGATAAAACGCCTCCCATAGCATATCCACTCGCATCTGTACCTAGAATAAAGGTTGCTCCTGGAATCGGATATGCCAACATTTGGGCAGTGCACAAACGTGCTTTCAATGTTTGGAAAGCCACTTCTTGCTCCTTCTTCCATTCAAAAGCTTTATTTTTTCTTGTAAGCTCATGGGCAAGCTATGGGCTACGCTGGAAAAGTTTGGCACAAATCGCCTGTAATATGTGCACAGCCCAAGGAAACTTCTTAATTCATGCAAGTTCTGTGGTCTTGGCCAATCCTTTACTGCCTCTATCTTTTCATTCGCTGTACGGATACCTTCTGTCGTTACCTTGGGACCCAAATAATTAAAAAAAAATAAATGTAAGGCGAGATAACCTCCGAAGAGATCTAAGGTCGCTTCTCTTCCAATTTGCGTCGTGCTCCTCTTGATTTTCCCTACAAATTGGCCGGACGGGACCTACATGTTTTCATGCCGACTCCGAATGGCATTTGCAAGGCAGATGAGTTTTCGCTGAGAGCTTTTCATGGCAGAAATATACCCGGAGCGCTTGCCAAACACTGCCGTGGGGCGACCCCGCTTAGAAAAACTTTCTTCTAATTTAAAAACCTTATTTCTAAAATGTTTGATGTTGCTTTTTTCCGGGGTGCGAACCCAGGGCATACGGTGTGGTAAGCGGAGCACGCTACCATCACACCACGGTGGCCGCCACCCAAATAATTTACTTCCTTTTTAAACAGCGCACACTTTTTGGGCCTTAGTTTCAGACCAGCGCCAGCTATTCTCTGGACAACTTCCTCCAAGTTTTTAAGATGTCCATCGAAGTTCTTGCCCAATACGATGATGTCGTCCAGGTATACCAAGCATGTTTTCCAATGCAGTCCTTTCAATACTTGATCCATGAGTCTCTCAAAAGTAGCTGGTGCATTACAAAGTCCAAAAGGCATTACTGTAAATTGCCAAAGACCATCTCCGACGCTGAAGGCTGTTTTTTCTTTGTCTTCCTCCTTCACTTCCACTTGCCAGTAGCCACTTTTCAAGTCCAGTGTGGAAAACCATTTCGTACCAGAGAGCGAGTCCAGAGTGTCGTCAATTCTTGGCAATGGGTAGCTATCCTTTTTATTGACGTCGTTCAACTTGCGGTAGTTTACGCAAAACCTTATTTTCCCATCCTTCTTCTTCACAAGTACCACAAGTGAGCTCCATGGACTAGCTGATGGTTCGATGATGCCGCTGTCGGTCATTTCTTGTACGATTTGACTCACAACTTCCCGTTTTGCCAGTGGAACACTACGAGGAGCTTGACGTATCGGCCTCGCGTCTCCAGTGTCAATTTGATGTTTCACAACATTGGTGCGGCCTGGTTTGGAACCATCCTGGTCAAATATGTTTGCGTACTTTAGGAGCAGTTGCTTTGCCTTACTCTGATAATATTCCTCTAGCCCCTCCGTCCATGCCGTGATGTCATTTGAAAGATCAGTATTACTAGATGAAACGTGTTCCTGGAGCTGTTCACAGTTAATAACAACTTCAGCCTCTTGGCATCTTCCCAAAATAGCTCCTTTGGTCAGTTTGAGTGTTGACTTGAACTCATTGAGCACTCTTACCGGAATACGTTCATCTTGTTTTGTCATAGCTAGGGGTTTTCCTACAAGTATGTTCAGTGCTGATTTGTTTGCTGCTTCGACAACCCACAATTTGTTTGTCCCACAATCTCCATCAACCTTTGCCCAGATGTCTACTTCGGATTTTGGTGGTATTTGCTGACTCTCTTCCACCAGCACTCGTTTACTGCTGTAGCCTCTCTCGTAGCCGAAATTAAGTGGCACATCCATGTTCTCATATCGCATCGTCTTACTTTGCATATCGATCTTGATGCCTTGGTCGATTAAGAAGTCCACTCCAAATTATGATTTCATCAACAATCTCTGCCACTATAAAATTATGTAGTACCGTGACGTTCCCAATTGCTACTTCATATGCTACTTCTCCAATTACCTGGGTGTCCTCTTCCGTGGCCGCACGTAATCTTGCTCCAAGCAATGGTCTTATCTTCTTGTTGACTAAATCTGATCGAATGATGGAATGGGATGCACCCGTATCTACAGTCAGTAAACGTTCCTTTCCATCCACATGTCCTCCGACAGTAAGATTGCTTGACCTTCTTCCAATTTGAGAGATAGAGATTATGGGGCATTCAATTGAGGGAGCCAGCTGTCGCCCCTTGCGGCTGACTCTCTTTAGTTTAACGATTGAGTGGACTTGGAGATTTGCTCATCTCCGTCAGCTCTGCGTTTACGGCCACCCAGATTGTTGGAACTATTAGGACCGATGCTGAAATGACGTGCAATGTGGCCTGGGTTGCCGCATTTGAAACATTTCATAACTCCAGAGTTTTATGTTGTGATCCCTTCAGTGCTTCCAAAATTGTGTCCACCCAATCTGGCCTTTCAACTTCCACACGATGGGCTTTGTACGCTGGGTTACTCAAAAGTGAGGCAGTTCCCTGAGTCAGTGGATGGGATAACGTATCAGCGAATGTTTGCTTTGAGTTCGCGTATGTGGCTTGCTTCGTTTCGACGTCCCGTATGACGTTTATAAAGCTCTGAATCTTCACCCTTTCAGTGTATTCCACAGGTGCGTCCGCATTTGCAAGATGAGCCAATCTTTCAACATCCGAAGCAAACTTCTGCAATGTCTCATTTGCTTTTTGGTAACGGTTTTGCAACTCAATTTGGTATATCTGTTTTCTGTATTCGCTTCCGTAACGTCTCTCGACAGCGGCCATTAATGCTTCATAGTTGTTCCGCTCTCCTTCGGGAATAG
Organism: Eurosta solidaginis; assembly: GCA_029619165.1. NCBI lineage: Eukaryota > Metazoa > Arthropoda > Insecta > Diptera > Tephritidae > Eurosta > Eurosta solidaginis. The sequence continues at coordinate 24,578 of JARSSU010022381.1, read as the reverse complement.
TCTGTAGGGTTTCGGCTGCTGCCCCCTTCAATGTTACGAATAAAGCTGCCACTTTATCTTCAGCATTCCAGTTGTTCACTGCTGCGGTCGTCTCAAACTGTAGCTTAAAGACCTGGAAAGGAACAGAGCCGTCAAAAGATGGAGTATTTACCTTCGTATTGCTTGCTTAAACAGCTGGGCGATTTAATTGCAACTCCTGTATACGACTTCTCAAAGGATCCCCCTCGGATTCGATTTTTCCTCAAACTGCGTTGTTTTCTCGTCCATACGCGCTTCGAGTTTTGATGATATATGCACCTCTTGTGCTTTGAGTTGTACTGTTATGCGTGCCTCTTGCTTTTTCAGTTGTGTTTCCATCTTTGATGTTATGCGTGTCCCCTGCGATTCCAGTTGAGATGCCATATATGTCTTCTGTTCTTCCATCTTGGATGTTATACGGTTCTCCTGGGATTCTAGTTGAGATGCCATATATGTCTTCTGTTCTTCCAGTTGAGATGACACTTGCGACGACATTGATGTTACTGTCGATGTTTGTGCAGATATTGCAGCCAATATCATGTTCAAGTCTGTGCTACGAGCACTGTCTGCGATTTGTCTCTTCAATTTTGGTTGTCTCCTCGCCATCAAGAGGAAAGACATACTCTTCCACGTTAATTCCTTCTGCTTCCATTGCCTCTCGTAGTCGTGCCTGAAGTTCGAGTTTAATGCCGCTTGTATTCAATCCACGGCTCTCCAACTCCTTCTTCAGTTGAGATGGCATTCAAAATTAAAGTTTTAGATAACTTTACAGAATGCCTTACTTTTCTTTCAGTTTCAATGTATTAATTTAAGTGGCAATTATATATATGTAAACATGTAAAAAGTATTTTGATTTGAACGAAAATGAATAAACCTAATCTAATCTAATCTAAATCTAATCTTCAATTCACTGAACTTTTACCATGTCCAAGTTGTATTCAAAATCTTCGGAATTTATTCAACAATTCCTCTTCTGACACCAATTGTAACAAATTTACTGCAATTCCGCTTATTTCAAATCTTCTACTAAGGTTCGAGTTACTAAACTGTTGAATAAATAACACCACTATTCAGTAATGCAAAATGGTCTTTATTAAAGTACTTCACAATAAATAACTCTACTATTGCTCCACAGATAGCGTGCTTAATCAAAACTGACTCTCGCGCCTCTACTTTTGGTGCTTTTATGTGAAGTTATGTGCATGCATGGCATTTAGCGACTTTATTTTATAAGATTTATAGTGTTACGAATATTAGCAAAACTAAGGGGTACTGTTATCTCTAAGCCGATGCTATGAGTGACTTGTGACTAAGTGATTCGAACTTAGCAGAAGGTTGCAAATAAGAGGATTTGCAGTCAAATCGTTACAATTGGTGTCAGAAGAGGAATTGATGAATAAATTCCGAAGATTGGGAATACAACTTGGACATGGTAAAGTTGAGTGAATTGAGAATCCAGCAACTGAAAAAGGAGTTGGAGAACCGTGGATTGAATACAACCGGCAATAAGATCGAACTTCAAGCACGGTTACGAGAGGTAATGGAGTCGCAAGGAATTGATGTCGACAAGTATGTCTTTTATCCTGATGGGGACGAAACAACAACAAAAATTGAAGAGAAAAACGAAACATCGCAGACGGTTACGAGCACAGACTTGAACACGATTTTGGCTGCAATATCTGCTCAAACATCGACAGTGTCATCTCAACTGGCAGAACAGAAGACATATTTGGTATCCCAACTGGAATCACAGGAGACACGCATAACAACCAAGATGGGTATGGCATCTCAACTGGAATCGCAGGAGACACGAATAACATCGAAGATTGAAGCACAAGAGACGCGTATTTCAGAAATGTCGACACAGATTACATCAAAGATGGAAGCACAACTGAAAGAACAAGAGACATGCATAACAGTATAACTCGAAGCGCAAGAGGCGCGTATATCATCAAAACTCGAAGCGCGCATGGACGAGAAAATAACGCAGTTTGAGGAAAAAATCGAGGACGAGGTGGATGATTTGAGAGGTCATATACAGGAGTTGCAACTAAATCGCCCAGCTGTTTCAGCAAGCAATACGAAGGTAAAAACTCCATCTTTTGACGGCCCTGTTCCTTTCCAGGTGTTTAAGATTCAGCTTGAGAAGACCGCAGCAGTGAACAACTGGAGTGCTGAAGATAAACTTGCTGCACTATTCGTGGCATTGAAAGGATCTGCTGCTAAAATCCTACAGACTATTCCCGAGGGAGAGCGGAACAACTACGAAACATTGATGAGCGCTCTAGAGAGGCGATATGGAAGCGAACACAGCAAGCAGATACACCAAATAGAGTTGCAAAACTGCTACCAAAAAGCTAATGAGACTTTGCAGGAGTTTGCGTCAGATGTCGAAAGGCTTGCACATTTGGCCAATGCCGACGCACCCGTGGAATACACCGAAAGGGTAAAAATTCAGAGCTTTATAAATGACATACGGGACGTCGAAACGAAGCGATCCACATACGCAAACCCAAAGCCAACATTTCCAGAAACGGTATCACATGCATTGACTCAGGAAACTGCCTCACTATTGAGTAAACCAGCATACAAAGCTCATCGTGTGGAAGTGGAATGACCAGAGTGGGTAGACGCAATATTGGAGGTGCTGAAGGGATCACAAAAGTGGAGTGAAAGAGTTATCAAATGCTTCAAATGCGAGAAGCCCGGCCACATTGCACGTCATTGCGATCTTGGTCCTAATAGTTCCAACAATGTGGGTGGCCGTAAACGCAAAGTTGGAGGAGATGAGCAAGAGCGTGTCAGATGTAAAGAACGAAAACTTGCCCCAGCTATTGAGTGTCCTGTGATTTCTGTGTCGCAAATTGGAAGAGAATCGAGCAGTTTTGCCGTCGAAGGGAAGCTGGATGGCAAGGAGCGTGTACTGACTGTAGATACGAGCGCATCTCATTCCTTAATCCGATCTGACTTGGTCAACATGAGAGTAAAACCGTTACCTGGAGCAAGGTTGCGTACGGTCACTGGGGAGTATAACCAAGTCCAAGGAGAAGTGGTATGTGAGGTATTATTGGAAAGGTCATGGTTCTACACAAATTCATTGTGGCGGAGATTGTTGATGAAGTCATATTGGGAGTGGACTTCTTAGTCCATGACATCAGGATCGATATGCGGAGAAAGATTATGCGCTATAAGAACCAGGATATACCACTTAACTTTAGTTTGGAGAAAGGGTTCAGCAGTAATCGGGTACTGGTCGAGAAGACTCGACAAAGACCACGAAAGTCAAAGGTTGATGGATCGAATGGGCCAAATAAAGCGAAATGAAAAGTACCTGCGGGAGAAATACTGGCATTGACAAACCCTAATGGACGCACAAAAACGAAGGAACGAATTTCCCAGAAAGAATGCGAGGGTAGTTTCAAGCCGGGGCGCAGTACTGTTGTGAAACGTGGGAACGATACTGATAATGCGAAGCCAATCCATCAAGAGCAAGCTCTACAAAGTAATTCATTGGGCAAACAACAGAGTGCGAGGGAACGATCAAGGATAATAAGTAGTAAGATGAAACGCAGGTACGATGAGAACAATAATTCGGAAGGTTTTTTGGAGCGAGAGTTGGTACTGTTACACAACCCTCACCGGCGGAAAGGTGTTCCTTCCAAATTTCGGTTCAGTTGGGAAGGCCCGTACAAAGTTGTGAAGAAGATCAATGACACCATCTACCGCATACAAACCATTGGGAAACCACGAAGTAGAATAGTTGTACATTTGGAGACGCTAGCGGCGTTTAGATCCGGAAATTTGTCTGACCGGGACGATCAGACTTATGTGGAGGGCAGTGTTACGAATATTAGCAACACTAAGGGGTACTGTCATCTCTAAGCCGATGCTAAGAGTGACTTGTATGCACATCCATAAATCAATCATTATGTATCTACATAAACGAATCAATCATTATGTATCTACATAAACGAATCAATCATTATGTCTACACATATATACATACACACAGCGGAGAAGAGATGCACAAACACATGCAGATATCTTATCTGAGATGCTCCCAAAAGTATGCAATTGTAATTGTGGAAGTGTCGCTCACAAATACACGTGCATCTGTAGTTATAATTATATGGCAGTAACTAAGTAAATTCTGGAAGCGCCTAGAAGATGCAACGAGGAAATCACAGAGTATAAAAGCACCAACAGTAGAGGCGCGAGAGTCAGTTTTGATTAAGCACGCTATCTGTAGAGCAATAGTAGAGTTATTTATTGTGAATTACTTTAATAAAGACCATTTTGCATTACTGAATAGTGGTGTTATTTATTGAACAGTTTAGTGATTCGAACTTAGCAGAAGGCTGCAAATAAGGGGATTTGCAGCAAATTCGACAATTCAACAATACAATACAATACAATTCGTTACAATATGTATGTATTTTCATATCATATCAGCTTGACATATGTATGTACATACATATTTATGCAACATAAATGGTTAATTGTTAATGCGACATAAATGGTTAAGAATGCATACATTTATTGAAAAATATTCTTTCGTTAAAAATATTAAACATTTCCTTAAAATTCTTCAAAAAATCGTATAAATCTTATAAAATAAAGTCGCTAAATGACATGTATGCACATAACTTCACACAGAATGCTCCGATTTTAAAACGTTTTTTTGTATTTGGGAGCTTAGCTACGTTAGATGGTACATTTAATATAATCTTAATATATAAAAAACACGTGTCACAACATTTTTGGGCGCGATGGACTCCTTAACTACTAAACCGATTTTGAATTTGTTTTGCACCCCGTGTGTAGTTTGATCTAACTTGAGAGATAGGATAGGTTATATCTCAGTTTATAGTCGCAATATTATTTTATTGCAAATTTTTTATATGTTTATACGTAATAATAAAATGTTACGTATACGCACCGGCACTCATATTTTCAGGTGGTTCGGATATACATACTTCCGTGTAATTGCTTATCAATAAAAAATATTATAACGAATGATATCATGTATAGCACATCACCAGGCCCGCCGAGAGGGTGGGGCGGGTTTCTGAGGGGGCTCGCGATTTAGAGGTACTATGACATTTTCTTTAATTCAGGAGAGTCTTTAGTTGTGTAGAGGGTAATTTTCATACCCCTGGGTGACTAGGGTCTCGAGATATAGGCCAAAACGTGGGCCAGTGAATGCCTAGACAGTGTTTATACAATATGGATATCAAATGAAAGCTGTTGATGAATGCTTTAGTACAGAGTAATATATTATCCAGAGACGGACTGGGACTAGGATTAGGACTAGGACTGGGACTGAGACTCGGAGTGGGACTGGGACTGGAAAAAAATACATACCACCCTCTGGGACAGGCAATAAGGGATGCAGAAGAATGAGAAGAAATTGAGAGAACAGAAAAGAGAGAAGGAGATTGAGAAAGAGATAGAATGAGACGAAGATGGAGACAGATGAAGCGAAAAAGACGGAGGGAGAAGTGAATAAAATGATTAGGAAAAAGTGAAGAGGGGGGAGGGCAGAGTCAGACGGAAAAAGCTTATTAAAATGTATTATTTTGTATTATGTATGTAAATACGTCTGCCGGGTCTTCTAGTATAAATATAATTAATTCATTACAGCAATGTATGTACCTATAAATACTATAAATCATCTTAGGAGAAAATCACAGAAATGCTATCTGTTAACACCAGTTGAAACTGTTAACAATTAACATTGAAATGGGAGTACATTTGAGTACAAATTCTCTGATGTTGGTTGGTTTAAGACTACTTTTTTAAGTCAATTTTGTGGAGGCTATTTATACATAATTGGGTGGTGTGATCAAAATAAGCAAAAACGCAAAAACGAAAGGAAATTTATTTTTTCACTCAAGCCATTGAGTAAATTTTTGGTTAGAAATGCGTAATTAAAATTTCAATGCCCTTAATGATGAAAAATACAAAATATTTATACAGCTTGTTGAAAAACATTTCTCTGGAAATTTCTTATTTATTAGCTTTGTATTTTTATGATGTGTACAAAGCGTACACCTAATTAGTTTCATATGTTTGCAAAACTGCTAATATGTTTTATCGTATACTCCCACGTAACCAGAGTTGGGAGCAGTGCAATAAATAATAATAATAATAAATAAACAAATGAGTTTTTTACAAACTGATATTCGTCAGCTCTTTTATTGTTGAAATATCGACTTAACTCTGAAATCACCTTCATCATCGACCAGCTGCATTCAATAGTTCCGAGAGATGACTTCAAAATGAAGTCGAATATCATTTTTTGGTTTTCATTTCATATATTTGATTTGGCCTAGAGCTTGATTATTTGTTAAATATAAAATAAAATTATATGTTTGTATGTTTTAATGGTGTGCTAAATTTTACTTAAGATTTTTAAGAATTAATGAGCTTAACACCGGTAAATAATAATTGTTATTCAATTATTATTTTTGGTTTTATTGGGAAAAACTGAAAAGAAGGAAACATTTACTGGCATATTGTATAAAATAAAATAAAATTGAATTAAATAAAATTGATTTTTAAAACGACGAATTTTTCGTTTATCGAGAGCTTTAGATTTATCAGCGAAGAAATATTAATATGTTACCGAATTTGTTATCGAATTATTATCAATCGAAGTGCTATCGAAATTTTACAGATTTGTTTTCGATATGTTATAAAAAGAACCTCAATTTTTTCTCGGAAACTGTAGATTTGTATTATAGAAAGATTATCGGTTTTGTTATAAAACATGTATCGATTTCTTATCAGAATTTTTGTCAATTTGCTATCATATCTCAAAAAGGTCGAAACTATTTATTTCCTGTAAAGTTTCCCCTTTTGTGGTTTAACTTCAAACCCTGGCCAAGCTTTCGTTAAGAACATTAGTTTCCTAGACGTATACCTACATGGTTACACATTGAACTTCGAGAGTACTTGGTACTACTGCTTTTTTTATTTTCGTACTTTGCCCCACCATATTATAACTGATAATGTTACGCACCATAAACATAGCTTTGTTTTGTTTTACACATACATATGTATATACATACATATGTACTTAAACTTTATATGGACTGCTACGTGTATAACTTTATATACACTTATGAAATTGTTGTGAATAAAATTAGTACTTAAAAGTGTGTGTCTCCACTATTCTTTCTGCGTTATACACTATGACGGAAAAGGTTTGTGTCTCCACTGCATCTCCGTACACTACTAAGAACTGTAAGCAATTGTCGATGAGCTTTGCTTTTAGACGCAAATATAGATATATATACATGTAAAAAACACTTTATTAGAAAAAAATGGTCGTGGTCGTCAACCGATTTGCCAGATGCCAAGAACAAAAATTTTGCCAAGTTACTAAATGATTTCAAAAGTTTTTGGTTTACTGATTTCAAAAGTTTTACATTTTCTATTACTTAATTTGGACGCTACTCAGCCTATGTTCTGGTAACACTACGCACTCATTCAGTCTGTGTGAGCGTCGCATGGACCGCCTAGTTCAACCTAACCTAACCTCAGCCTCTGCTGTTTTTACCTTTAACTAAACTTTTACGATTAGGCAAAACTCAAAACGTTAATCTACCTGCAGTGTCATCAATTTATCAGTATTTTATAATGCATTGTTATAGTTTTTCCATAATTCGTAATTTTCGATATCAAATAAGTTGGCGTGGTTGTAGATCGATTTCGCCCATTTTCAATACTAACTCACTCTGGGTAGAGATAAGCTAGAACACAAAATTTCGTTGAGATATTTTAATATCTACTTAAGTTATCCTGTTCACAGTCTTTTTCGATGCTGAAAATTTTGATTTCAGGATGTCTAAATCTGTCTCCTTTTTGCGATTACCTTCAAAAGTTATCTAATCAAAGTTACTATACTCTTGTGTACAAGTGAACGCTGTGTATAAAACTTGTTTAGACCCCGACCTAAATATAGTTAATATAGGCCAATATACTTAGAGTTACTAATAATTAGTAATAAAAAGGTAATTTTTATCGTGGTTGGGACCCTATACACTCTTGCAAGAACATCCAAAAATTCCAATTTATTTTAAGAAGATTATGGGTAGCAAGGTTGTTTTATTTGAAGCAATGTAAACTCGATTTCTATATTCCTAGAGAAGCCGTCTAAAACTCATTCAATTTTACGAATATGTGTAAGATGTAAGGACATTTAAATTCATAACAAATTCAGGCTCATTAACAATTGGAACAAAATCTTGATCCTACTTAAGTTCGAGAAGTGTTGTTACTCAAAATTTATTGCACTGCTCCCAACTCTGGTTTTGTGACAGCATACGATAGAACAAATTAGCAGTTTAGAAAAAAATAAAACTAATTAAGTGTACGCTTTGTAAACATCATAAAAATTTAACTGAAATATTGTTTTTAGAAGTTTTGTTGATCTTATTAATTAGGTATTTACAATTTTGGCACACACTTTCACCCGAAAACCTAAGCTTAAATGGGACGAGTGTTATATAACTCTAACTGAAAGCTAATTTCATTGTGGCTAATTCCTAAAATCTAAGTTGCTTATTTTTTATTCACACGACCCAATTATGTATAAATAGCGGCCATAGAATTTAACTTGCTTCACTTTATACTTAAAAAGCGGTGGAAAGAGTTTTTAAAATAAAAAATGCATTTACGTTATCATTTCACACTAATGTTTGTCGTGGTTAGTTACCTATTCTTGACTTATACTAATTCGGAATTTCGAATTATAAATGGCGTTGATTGGGATATAGCGGATAGCCCATATTTGGTAGCAGTAAATTATAGCGGCAAGAATATTTGCGTTGGTTCATTAGTCACATTGCAGAGGGTGCTTACAGCTTGGCATTGCTTGATTGAAAAAGAGGTAGACCTCTTCATTATTATAGCTGGGGTCACCGATGTTCGTGATTTAACCGGCCAAAATCGGGAGGTGTATATTATAATATATCCATATGACTTTAGCTCCGAAACAAGAATTATGGATATTGCTGTAATTGTACTTTGTGAAAGTTTTGATAAGAGTCCTACAGTGAAAACGATACCATTATGCAAAACTACATTACCCGCACGCACAGAAATGCGGGTTAGTGGATGGGGTTTTACAACAAAAAAAGGAAATCCTTCGCCTACACTCAAAAGTACTACCTTACGTGTAACATCATTCGACCAATGTGCGGAACGTTATCGTACGATAGGGAGAATTTTAACACCAGAAATGGTTTGTGCTGCATTTCCTGGAACTGATATATGCGATGGAGATTCTGGGGCACCGGGCGTTGTGGATGGAACACTTTGTGCGGTGGCATCAAATAGTATAGAATGTAACCACGGCTATATTCCGACTATATTTACTAATATAAGTGATCCAGATGTTCTAGAATATATAAGCATGGCGATGACATGCAAGGTGTTTCCATCTCAAATCAACTTATGAGTGGAAAGTCACCCTAACTCGAATAAACGCCCCATTTCAGAACTTTTTGCATAAACGCACCAGCTAAGAAGGGCGTTTTCGAAACGGCAGCTGGGATATGGTGATCAGTGTTGCCAGAAGGTTTCCAGAAAAAAGGCTAGATTGACAAAAATTAAAAGCTAAAAAGGCTAAATAAAAATTTTTAAGGCTAAGAAAAAAAGCTAAAAGTTCAAGGCAACTTATAAAATTATAATTATATATAATTGCTATAATTTAATTTTTACTCCAATTTCATAAAAAATTATAAATATTTATTGATGCTATCTGTGTTTTAACTTAAAAGGGATACATGATAAATAAAACTCAACTATAGTCTATAATAATCGTAATATGTTTGAAGCCGATAATATATATACATATATTTTTAATAAGAAAATCTACTTTTGTCCTTTCAAATAACCCATGAAAGATCTAAATTCTACATTCCACACTGTCTGAGTCTCTTTTTCAAGTTTTTGGTATATGTTTTACACCGACTCCAAACGATATCTGGGAAATGACATCTGGCAAATGCATTTTTGGATGGAGTATTTTCATGACAATATCTGGGCTAGCCGAACCCCTACCGATGAGTGACCCTGGGTTAAATAAAGTTTTGAAATAGGTTACTAAGAATATGAATAAAGGAATTTGAAGTCAGATGGCGTCTTATTATAAATCGAAGCAATTTAACATGCGCAATAAAACTTATAATAAGGTCTATGGTGTACTAATGCTTATGCACTCTCGTTATTATAACAGCTTATATAAGCCTAATTTTGGGTGGGCTCTATATAAGCCTTATATAAAAGGTCCTAAAAAAGCAAGTGGTTTCTTTTAATAAGGCCTTATGTAAGTAAGCCTTTTTTTGTTGGTCCATAAGCCTTATAATAAAATTTATATATTCTACCTTATGGCTTATAATTCCTTACGTTAGTTTTATTTTGTGTGAGCTATAAGCTTTATACCTATAGGACATTACTTTATCTCTTCTGTATTTTTCGTGTATTTTCTCTTATATTTTTTGTCGCCCTCCCTCCAAATGCGGTTTCAGTACTGGTGTAAGTATGTATGTATGTGTAAACTATATGTAAACTATATTTCAAAAAACTAACGAAATACAAGAAAAATAGAACCCAGTTCATTAAAAACAAACGAGCCAGTTTGTATTTCGTTAAATTTTTTTGAAATACGGCCGATTTTTCTTTATAATTTTTTAAAAATTTTGTGCATAAAAACACAACTAAAATCAACTTTGTGTGAAAACTTTCTTGTGAAAAAAGTGAACCATCAGAGACCGAAATAATTTTCCCGTTGTTTTTATTATTAAAAATGTTAATGTAAAAATAAAATTTGAAACATAAACAACAAGTCGAACTCACTAATTTTGGGGGAATAGTGGTCTCGTTTTTTCTTGGTAGAAAGTGCTTTTGTATTTTGTAGTTCCGATAAAGTTTCGTCAGTTCTTCTAGCTTGGATTCCAAGACAGAATAGCTAGTGCCATATAGGTATTACACGCTATGTTATTTTTGAAATAAATTTATGCCTGTTGGCATAAGTGCAGAAAAGCAAGGAGTTTTCCCATTCGTGTGGATGCGATTTCGTCGCATAATGCAGCATATATCTATCATTGCATTGCTCTTTTCTCTTCTAGTGGACTTAGAAAGCCAGTTAAATGTTTCTGAAACCAAGAATTCAGTTTCGCTCGAAAGCAGTTCCGTAGCAGATGTAACAGCCATTGGAATCGAGTGGCAAACACACGTACCGAAAATGATATTAGGTTGATGTTGCCTTAATAAAGTTACTTCGCCTCGACTTCTGCCCACCATAATGCCAGTATTATCTGTTCCTTAGCCCCTCAAATTTTTAACAATTAGCCCAAATTCATCCAATGTTCTTAAAATTGAATCTACGCCAAACTGTTTATCCAGATTTTCTAAAACTTTAAAAAAATGTAAAAAGAGCTAAAAAGTTTCTGAAAAAGCTAAAAAGCTAAGTCGCAACTTTTCAAGCTAAACGAAGAAAAAAAACTCTAAATTAAGCTTAAAAAAACTAAAATGGCAACCCTGATGGTGATATTTCAATCAGCAGTCGAAATGCTGATATTTCTTTTTGCGTTATCTACAAATAAATGTTTACCAGCCGGAACGGTGCGCATCTTGCGCAACAAATATAAAAGTCTCATTTCACATATCAACAGAAACCAGCTGTTCTATCAATCAATCATCTATCAATAAAAACTTACGTGCGCTTACGCTGCCATCTGGCGAATGTTAGCAACTGCCGGTAATGCAGTGTTAGTTCTAATATATTCACAATAGTGCCATAGTACTACGACCAATAATGCCCAAAGCCCGCTAAAAGTACGAATCTCCATCTTTACAGCCAAAACTTTATTTATAGTTTTGGATTCCAAATAAGAGCGAAAAAGGGAACTGCACATAAAAACAGCAATTAGAAATAATATATAAGATTCTTTGAGGGACATAAATCAAGTTTTAGGTATAGTCTAATATACAAAATCTGCCTATTTGGAATTTCGAATACGCCCTCAAAATCCGGAGTTAAGGGCCACAAACCTCATTTTCATAAGCGGAGCCATCTACTGGCATACAACTTTCCATCTGTTTATTCTTCGATGCATTCTTATGTCATTCAAATGAGTTCATTTCTGTTATGGTTATGTTATGGTGGCCTTACCACAACGAGGAGCGCTGCTATGGCGGACGTTTTTCATTCCCATTTCAACATTAGACTGCTGAGCCCACCTTGCCGGGCAGGTGGTCGTACAACCTAGATGAACTCAAAACTCCTAAAGAAAGTAAGGATGAGAAAGAAAAGGCGATGGCGTCGCAGGCCTGGGAAGAAGTAATCGCCATGACCGATAATTCGGACGCGGACAGCGATGATAGTATGCAGTCGCACTGACTGAGCGGTCTACCAGCCCCGACAAAGAACTAACGTTAGAACGGTAACAAAGAGATAGAGAGCTTAAGAAAACCCCTCTCACAATACCGGGCAACATTAAGAATTATGTAGCGCTTGGGTTCAGTGGTTAACCCAACCAATGACGAGAGCGATCGCTTGGCATCGGTCAGAGAGACAATGAAAGAATGTCGAAGGCAGTTCACTGACAAATACTTTGCTTCTACCAATCCTCAATTTTGCAACCGCTTCGAATAGGAAGAATCACCGAGACAAAAAGGGGGAACGATCGGCTGCACCTGACAAGCCTGCTTTTAAGAGGCAGAAGGGGGAGGGCAAACGCCCCAGTTCCAGAACCAGTAGGCGAAATAGCCGGAATGACAGGAGTCAGACCTCAAAATCAGCAAAGCGGAGGGAAGAGGTAGATACTGGAAAGTCCTGTACCACAAAATCTGTAATACAGGAAGACGAAATAAGAAATAAAGTCGCAAATGGTAAAAAGATAAATAGGGGTGTAGAGTTCTTATTATTTTTATTTAACTTTTGTGTTTAGGTTACTTTGAACTTTGTAATTTTAATATGTTTTATCAATATTTTAATTTTCAATATTGATTTTTCCACTATCAAAAATTTTCATGATATAAAATTTGGATTCGATAGAAACGATTTTAAATAAATATAAAAATATATTAATCAACCACGTTACTCATATTACTACAGGGGGTAACCATCAGACTCCAGCTTACTCGGATATACTAAATGGAGCTAACGCTGAGGCTCCGGTTTTCACCGCGAAGAAGATGAACGAAGTTACAAAGCAGTCCCCGAATGTGGCACTACTATATTGCAGCGACCCAATGGGCACATTTAAACCGAAAGGAGGAGCTCCGCTGAAGGGGAGCTGATAAGTATCATGCTCCATATTATGCGTAATGATCCAAGTAAACCGCTACCATCCTTCAAAAACAGATGGATTGGATAATGGGGTTTAACTGATGACCTGCAGAGAGTTGCTCCAGACCTTCAAAAACAAGAAAGCGCAAGGTTGAAGGTAGTGGATAGAGCACTGATCCTCAGTATACCAAAGTCCAAGGTTTTGATAACCCGTGTGGTGAGGGCGAAGAAAGCGCTTAACATGCTGCGGCATCAAAACCGGAATACACCAACACGGGATTGGAAGGTTCTTCATGTATCTTGACCCGTGGACGGGTCCTCCAAATTAATAAGGAATCGGAGGATCTGTTGCACTCACAGTTTGGGGAAAATGTCCTGGGGCGCAGGAAGTATTTATATGCGCTTTAAAAAGAGGAGTCCTCAGGACAATAACCCCAATACGCTAAAGCAGAGGTGGTGGAAAAGGAACTCTAGAACCTAAAAGTAGCGGTAAATGACGTGCCCCCGTGGCAGAGGTGTAAAAACAGCTCAATGGTGCTGAGGATTTTAAGAATCACAACAATATGCTAAAAGCAGGAGAGGTAGGAAAGGACCTCGACGACCTGGAAGTAGCAGGAAAATACTTACGTATAGGCGTAGAGATTGAGGTGTTGGAAGGGGACAAACAGCTCAATGATGCTGTTGGTATAACAAAGACGCTTCGAGCAAGGAAGGAGGGAGAAATGGACCTCCAGACCCTGGAAACAGTGGAAAAAGCGCAGTGCGTGAGCGGAGTGGCGGAGAGAGACATCTCAGTCTGGACTCAGCGCTCGCGCATTCAGCGTTTATTACGGAACGACGAAAAGCAGGGTTATAGCTGCAGTCATGGGTATAAAACACCTATACCTGTGTAGTCTATCGAACTTCAGCATCGAAGAGCTAGCGGTGGTCGCAATAGAGACGACGCTTGCAGGCTATAAAGCGAGCCTGGTCGTAGTTGGGTTTGTGCACACTTATTTATTATTACATTATTATCATTATTATTTACACCCTTAATTTACTTGGAGTGGTCATTTATTCGAAATTCTATAAAAACAAGTAAGGAAGGCTAAGTTCGGGTGAAACCGAACATTACATACTCAGCTGAGAGCTTAGCTGCGTTGGTTTCGTAGGGTTTCGTAGATAGTTTATAGTGAATTTTAATTCCATATCACATACGTTTGGGAAATATCGGCCAAATTGTAGACCAAGGGTGACGTTTTTTCGAACGATTTTCCTTCCTTTATTTGACAAAGCATAAGGGAAAATCACTATGTAGGAAAATGAGCTCAGGGTAACCCTGGAATGTGTTTGTATGACATGGGTATCAAATGAAAGGTATTAATGAGGGTTTTAAAAGGTGGTAGCCCTTAGTTCTATAGATGGATGCCTTTTCGAGATATCGCCATAAAAGTGGACCAGGGGTGACTCTAGAATGTGTTTGTACGATATGGGTATCAAATTAAAGGTACTAAAGAGGGTTTTAGAAGGAAGGGGCCCTTGTTGAATATGTGAAGGCGTTTTCGAGATATCGACCAAAATGTGGACGAGGGTGACCTAGAACATCATCTGTCGGGTACCGCTAATTTGTTTATATATGTAATACCACGAACAGTATTCCAGCCATGATTCCAAGGGCTTTTGATTTCGCCCTGCGGAACTTTTTCATTTTCTTCTACTTAATATGGTAGGTGTCACACCCATTTTATCAAAGTTTTTTTTCTAAAGTTATATTTTGCGTCAAAAAACCAATCCAATCACCATGTTTCATCCCTTTTTTTCGTATTTGGTATAGAATTATGGCATTTTTTTCATTTTCGAAATTTTCGATATCGAAAAAGTGGGCATGGATGATTTCGCCCATTTTTAATACCAAGATAAAATGAATTCAGATAAGTACGTGAACTAAGTTTAGTAAAGATATATCGATTTTTGTTCAGTTATCGATTTTTGTTCAACGGTCGAGCGGAAGGACAGACGGTCGACTGTGTATAAAAACTGGCGTGGCTTCAACCGATTTCTTCCATTTTCACAGAAAACAGTTATCGTCATAGAAGCTGTGCCCTTACCAAATTTCACGAGAATTGGTAAATTTTTGTTCGACTTATGGCATTAAAAGTATTGTAGACAAATTAAATGAAAAGGGAGGAGCCACGCCCATTTTAAAATTTTTTTTATTTTTGTATTTTGTTGCACCATATCATACTGGAGTTGAATGTTGACATTTTTCACTTACATACTGTAAAGGTATTAAATTTTTTGTTAAGTTGGATTTTGAAATTTTTTTTTAAAGTGGGCGTGTTCGTCATCCGATTTTGCTAATTTTTATTTAAAACACATATAGTAATAGGAGTAAAGTTCCTGCCAAATTTCATCATAATATCTTCATCGACTGCCAAATTACAACTTGCAAAACTTTTAAATTACTTTCTTTTAAAAGTGGGCGGTGCCACGCCCACTGCCCAAAATTTTACTAATTTTCTATTCTGCGTCATAAGATCAACCCACCTACTAAGTTTCATCGTTTTACCCGTCTTTGGTAAAGAATAATCGCACTTTTTCGGTTTTTCGAAATTTTCGATATCGAAAAAGTGGGCGTGGTTATAGTCCGATTTCGTTCATTTTAAATAGCGATCTGAGATGAGTAGCCAGGAAACTAACATACCAAATTTCATTAAGATACATCAAATTTACTCAAGTAATCGGTTTACGGACGGACGGCACGGACATGGCTAAATGAATTTCTGCTTTCGGCCAGATCATTTTGATATATAGAAGTCTATATCTATCTCGATTAATTTATGCCGTTACGGGGTACGTTTTGCGAACAAAATAATATACTCTGGGAATTTTGCTCAGTTGAGTATAAGAATTAGGCAATTCACAAGAGTGTTTGTATTTGTTGTAAGGTTTAAAGTTGAGGGGATCCCACGCGAAGAGTTCTTTTTTAATTATTTATTTTTAATCGTTTTTATGGCTCAGTAAATCAGAACAGTTTGGCGGATTTGAATGAAATTTGTCAGTAGATAGATAATAGTGAAGAAGGGAAAAAACTAGGGTTTAAGACCCAACCCCGCTCAGAACTGTTAGTTTTTAAATATTTATAAACGTATCGTATAACTTTATGGATATTAATATGGTCATATGGACTCCAAATCGAAGTTCGAATTTCGGAAAAGTATTGATGTGACAATTGCTGCGAGCTTAACACCGGTTTATAAAAGCTAACATTCAATCTTTCGTTTATTAGGAAAACTTAAAAGCAACAAGTAAGGAAGGTTAAGTTCGGGTGTAACCGAACATTACATACTCAGTTGAGAGCTATGGTGACAACATAAGGGAAAATAACCATGTAGGAAAATGAAACGAGGGAAACCCTGGAATGTGTTGTATGACATGTGTATCAAATGAAAAGGCATTAAAAGAGTATTTTATGAGGGAGTGGGCCATAGTTCTATAGGTGGACGCCATTTAGGGATATAGCCATAAAGGTGGATCAGGGTTGACTCTAGAATGCGTTTGTACGATATGGGTATCAAATGAAGGTATTAATGAGTATTTTAAAGGGAGTGGACCTAAGTTTCTATAGATGGACGCCTTTTCGAGATATCGCCGTAAGATGGACAGGGGTAACTCTAGAATGCGTTTGTACGATATGGGTATCAAATGAAAGGTGTTAATGAGCATTTTAAAAGGGAGTATACTTAGTTCCATAGTGGACGCCGTTTTCGAGATATCGCCATAAGGTGGACAGGGGTGACGCTAGAATTGTTTGTGCAATATGGGTATCAAACGAAAGGAGTTAATGAGTATTTTAAGAGGGAGTGGGCCTAAGTTCTATAGATGGACGCCGCCTTTTCGAGATATCGCCGTAAAGATGGACCAGGGGTAACTCTAGAATGCGTTTGTACGATATGGGTATCAAATGAAAGGTGTTAATGAGCATTTTAAAAGGTAGTAATCCTTAGTTCCATAGGTGGACGCGCCGTTTCGAGATATCGCCATAAAGGTGGACCAGGGGTGACTCTAGATCGTTTGTGCAATATGGGTATCAAACGAAAGGAGTAATGAGTATTTTAAGAGGGAGTGGGCCTAAGTTCTATAGGGAGCGCCCGGAGATACGCCGAAAGATGGCCGGGGTAATCTAGACTGCGTTGTACGATATGGGTATCAATGAAAGGTGTTAATGCGTATTTTAAAAGGGAGTAATCCTTAGTTCCATAGGTGGACGCCGTTTCGAGATATCGCCATAAAGGGTGGACCAGGGGTGACTCGCTAGAATTCGTTGTTTGTGCAATATGGGTATCAACGAAAGGATTAATGAGTATTTTAAAGGAGTGACCTAGTTTATAGATGGACCCTTTTCTAGATATCGCCGTAAGATGGACCAGGGTTAACTCTAGAATGCGTTTGTACGATATGGGTATCAAACGAAAGGAGTTAATGAGTATTTTTAAGAGGGAGTGGGCCTTAGTTCTATAGGTGGACGCCGTTTCGAGATATCGCCATAAAGGTGGGCGAGGGGTGACGCTAGAATTTGTTTGTGGCAATATGGGTATCAAATGAAGGTATTAATGAGTATTTTAAAAGGGAGTGGACCTAAGTTCAATAGATGGACGCCTTTTCGAGATATCGCCCGATAAAGATGGACCAGGGGTACTCTAGAATGCGTTTGTACGATATGGGTATCAAACGAAAGGAGTTAATGAGTATTTTAAGAGGGAGTGGGCCTTAGTTCTATAGATGGACGCCGCCTTTTTCGAGATATCGCCAGTAAAGATGGACCAGGGGTAACTCTAGAATGCTGTTTGTACGATATGGGTATCAAATGAAAGGTGTTAATGAGCATTTTAAAAGGGAGTAATCCTAGTTCCATAGGTGGACGCCGTTTCGAGATATCGCCATAAAGGTGGACCAGGGGTGACGCTAGAATTTGTTTGTGCAGTATGGGTATCAAAATGAAAGGAGTTAATGAGTATTTTAAGAGGGAGTGGGCCTTAGTTCTATAGGTGGACGCCGTTTCGAGATATCGCCATAAAGGTGGGCCAGGGGTAACTCTAGAATTCGTTTGTGCAATATGGGTATCAAACGAAAGGAGTTAATGAGTATTTTAAGAGGGAGTGGGCCTTTCTGGACCAGGGGTGACTCTAGACTTGTTTGTACGATATGGGTATCAAATGAAAGGTGTTAATGAGTATTTTAAAAGGGAGTGGCCTTCGTTCTATAGGTGTTCGCCTTTTTCGAAATATCGCCATAAAGGTGGACCAGGGGTGACTCTAGAGTGAGTTTGTACGATATGGGTATCAAATTAAAGGTATTAATGAGAGTTTTAAAAGAGAGTGGTGGTAGTTGTATATGTGAAGGCGTTTTCCAGATATCGACCAAAATGTTGACCAGGGTGACCCAGAACATCATCTGTTGTATACCGCTAATTTATTTATATATGTAATACCTGCCAAGATTTTAAGGGTTTTTTATTTCGCCCTGCAGAACTTTTTCATTTTCTTCTACTTAATATGGTAGGTGTCACAACCATTTTAAAAGTTTTTTCTAAAGTTATATTTCGCGTCAATAAAACAATCCAATTACCTTACCATATTTCATCCCTTTTTTCGTATTTGGTATAGAATTATGGCATTTTTTTCATTTTTCGTAATTTCGATATCGAAAAAGTGGGCGTGGTCATAGTCGGATTTCGTTCATTTTTCATACCAAGATAAAGTGAGTTCAGATAAGTACGTGAACTGAGTTTTAGTAAAGATATATCGATTTTTGCTCAAGTTATCGTGTTAACGGCCATGCGGAAAGACAGACGGACGACTGTGTATAAAACTGGGCGTGACATCAACCGATTTCGTCCCATTTTCACAGAAAACAGTTAACGCCATAAAATCTATGCCCCTACCAAATTGCAAAAGGATTGGTAATTTTTGTTCGACTTATGGCGTTTAAAAGTATCCTAGACAAATTAATGAAAAAGGCGGAGCCACGCCCATTTTTAAATTTTCTTTTGTTTTTGTATTTTGTTGCACCATATCATTACTGGAGTTGATCTTGACATATATTTACTTATATACTGTAAAGATATTAAATTTTTTGTTAAAATTTTACTTTAAAAAAATAAAGTGGGCGTGGTCCTCTCCGATTTTGCTAATTTTTATTAAAGCGTATATATAGTAATAAGAGTAAACGTTCGTGCCAAATTTCATCATGATATCTTCAACGACTGCCAATTACAGCTTGCAAAATTTTAAATTACCTTCTTTTAAAAGTGGGCGGTGCCACGCCCATTGTCCAAAATTTTACTAATTTTCTATTTTGCGTCATAAGTTCAACTCATCTACCAAATTCGTCGCTTTATCGGTCTTTGTAATGAATTATCGCACTTTTTCGGTTTTTCGAAATTTTCGATATCGAAAAAGTGGGCGTGGTTATAGTCCGATATCGTTCATTTAAATAGCGATCTGAGATGAGTGCTCAGGAACCTACATACCAAATTTCATCAGAGATACCTCAAAATTTACTCAAGTTATCGTGTTAACGGACGACGGACGGACGGACGGACATAGCTCAATCAAATTTTTTTTTCGATCCTGATTATTTTGATATATGGAAGTCTATATCTATCTCGATTCCTTGATATATGTACAACCAACCGCTTATCCAATCAACTTAATATACTCTGTGAGCTCTGCTACAAACTGAGTATAAAAAAAACATTTATTGGCATACTGCGATGATACCATTCGAAACCCGCCACGTAATAACGTTAGGCCATTTTTTATTTTGTTTTTATCAAAGTTTTCACCGAGATTCGAACCACGGTTAACACGGTGAAAACTGCAGTTTGCCTAAACCAGTAGGCTATCCTGCTTGTAGTTACATATTTTTTTGCTTAATCCACCCACATCCGATAACAAGCACGATTAAGGTACTAGCCCTACCATCTCAGGAACGATTTATATGGCCACATTCCGCCAAAGGACCATCAACATCGACTCCAAAACCTACGGGGAGTGTCCTTATCGCCACAACAACATTTTATTATTGTTACTTTATCGGGCCTTCAAATATTTAACGAACAATCTAGACCAATCCAAATATATGAAATGAAAAGCACAAATGATTTTTATACAAACACATCTTCGTCAGCTCTTTTATTGTTGATATATCGACCTGACTCTGAAGTTATCTTCATCATCGACCAGCTGCATTCAATAGTTCCGAAAGATGACTTCAGAATGAAGGTGAATATATTTAATATAATTTTTATATTTAGCAGAGGTCACCGATATCCGTGATTTAACCGGAAAAAATCGTGAGGTGTATATTATAATATTTCCATGTGAATTCAGTTACGAAACAGGAATTTTGGATATTGCTATAATTGTACTGGTCGAAGATTTGATCAGAGTCCCTACAGTAAAAGGATATCATTATGCGAAACTACATTACCCGAATGCACAGAAATGCGGTTAGTGGATGGGGTTTTACAACAGACAAAGGAATCCTTCGCATACACTCAAAAGTACTACCTACGTGTAACATCATTTCAGCAATGTGCGGAAAGTTCTCTTACGATAGAGAGAATTTTAACACCACAAATGATTTGTGCTGCATCTCCTGGAACTGATATATGCAATGGAGATTCTGGTGCCCGGGCGTTGTGGGTGAAAAACTTTGTGCGGTCACATCACATACTATGAATTGTAACGACCTATACCAACTATATTTACATATATAAATGATCCAGAAGTTCTAGAATTTATTACCATGGCGATGACATGCAGGGTGTTTCCTTATTAGCAGTTTGCTAAAGCTGAAAAAGGCTAAATAAAAATTTTGAAGGCTAAGAAAAAAGCTAAAAGTTCAAGGCAACTTTCTATGCGTTTTTTTTGTAATTATACTCAGTTGAGCAGAGCTCACAGAGTATATTAAGTTTGATTGGATAACGGTTGGTTGTACATATATAAAGGAATCGAGATAGATATAGACTTCCATATATCAAAATAATCAGGATCGAAAAAAAATTTGATTGAGCCATGTCCGTCCGTCCGTCCGTCCGTCCGTCCGTCCGTTAACACGATAACTTGAGTAAATTTTGAGGTATCTTGATGAAATTTGGTATGTAGATTCCTGGGCACTCATCTCAGATCGCTATTTAAAATGAACGATATCGGACTATAACCACGCCCACTTTTTCGATATCGAAAATTTCGAAAAACCGAAAAAATGCGATAATTCATTGCCAAAGGCGGTTAAAGCGATGAAACTTGGCAGATGGGTTGACGTTATGACACATAATAGAAAATTAGTAAGATTTTGGACAATGGGCGTGGCACCGCCCACTTTTACAAGAAGGTAATTTAAAAGTTTTGCAAGCTGTAATTTGGCAGTCGTTGAAGATATCATGACGAAATTTGGCAGGAACGCTACTACTATTACTGTATATGTGCTAAATAAAAATTAGCAAAATTGGATGAAGAACACGCCCACTTTTTAAAAAAAATTTTTTTTTAAATTCAAATTTTAACAAAAAATTTAATATCTTTACTGTATATATGTAAATTAAGTCAAAATTCAACTCCTGTAATGATATGATGCAACAAAATACAAAAATAAAAGAAAATTTTAAAATGGGCGTGGCTCCGCCCAGTTTCATTTAGTTTGTCTAGAATACTTTTAATGCCATAAGTCGAACAAAAATTTACCAATCCTTCTCAAATTTGGTAGGGACGTAGATTCTATGACGGTAACTGTTCTCTGTGAAAATGGGCGAAATCGGTGGAAGCCACGCCCAGTTTTTATACACAGTCCACCGTCTGTCCTTCCGCTCGGCCGTTAACACAATAACTTGAGCAAACAACGATATATCTTTACTAAACTTAGCCCACCTACTTATCTGAACTCACTTTATCTTGGTATAAAAAATGGCCGAAATCCGACCATAACCACGCCCACTTTATCGATATCGAAAATTACGAAAAATGAAAAAAATGCCATAATTCTATACCAAATACGAAAAAAGGGATGAAACATGGTAACTGGATTGGTTTATTGACGCAAAATATAACTTTGGAAAAAACTTTGTAAAATGGGTGTGACACCTACCATATTAAGTAGAAGAAAATGAAAAAGTTCTACAAGGCGAAATCAACAGCCCTTGGAAACTTGGCAGGAATACTGTTAGTGGTATTGCATATATAAATAAATTAGCAGTACCCGACAGATGATTTTCTGGATCACTTGGTCCACATTTTGGTCGATATCGCGAGAACACCTTCACATATACATCTAAGGGCCACTCGCTTTTAAAACCCTCATTAATACCTTTAATTTGATATCCATATCGTACAAACACATTCTAGAGTCACCCCTGGCCCACCCTAATGGCGATATCTCGAAAAGGCGTCCACCTATAGACCTAATGCCCACTCCCTCTTAAAATGCTCAGTAACACCTTTCGTTTGATACCCATATCGTACAAACATTCTAGAGTCACCTCTGGCCCACCCTAATGGCGATATCTCGAAAAGGCGTCCACCTATAGACCTAATGTCCACTCCCTCTTAAAATGCTCAGTAACACCTTTCGTTTGATACCCATATCGTACAAACATTCTAGAGTCACCCCTGGCCCACCCTATTGGCGATGTCTCGAAAAGGCCTCCACCTATAGACCTAATGCCCACTCCCTCTTAAAATGCTCAGTAACACATTTCGTTTGATACCCATATCGTACAAACATTCTAGAGTCACCCCTGGCCCACCCTAATGGCGATATCTCGAAAAGGCGTCCACCTATAGACCTAATGCCCACTCCCTCTTAAAATGCTCAGTAACACCTTTCGTTTGATACCCATATCGTACAAACATTCTAGAGTCACCCTTGGTCCACCTTTATGGCGATATCTCGAAAAGGCGTCCACCTATAGAACTAAGGATTACTCCCTTTTAAAATACTCATTACCACCTTTCATTTAATACCCATATCGTACAAACACATTCTAGAGTCACCCTGGCCCACCCTAATGGCGATATCTCTAAAAGGCGTCCACCTATAGACCTAATGCCCACTCCCTCTTAAAATGCTCAGTAACACCTTTCGTTTGATACCCATATCGTACAAACATTCTAGAGTCACCCTTGGTCCACCTTTATGGCGATATCTCGAAAAGGCGTCCACATATAGAACTAAGGATTACTCCCTTTTAAAATACTCATTACCACCTTTCATTTGATACCCATATCGTACAAACACATTCTAGAATCACCCCTAGCACACCCTAATGGCGATATCTCGAAAAGGCGTCCACCTATAGACCTAATGCCCACTCACTCTTAAAATGCTCAGTAACACCTTTCGTTTGATACCCATATCGTACAAACATTATAGAGTCACCCCTGGCCCACACTAATGACGATATCTCGAAAAGACGTCCACCAATAGACCTAATGCCCACTCCCTCTTAAAATGCTCAGTAACACCTTTCGTTTGATACCCATATCGTACAAACACATTCTAGAGTCACCCCTGGCCCACACTAATGACGATATCTCGAAAAGACGTCCACCAATAGACCTAATGCCCACTCCCTCTTAAAATGCTCAGTAACACCTTTCGTTTGATACCCATATCGTACAAACACATTCTAGAGTCACCCCTGGCCCACACTAATGACGATATCTCGAAAAGACGTCCACTTATAGACCTAATGCCCACTCCCTCTTAAAATGCTCAGTAACACCTTTCGTTTGATACCCATATCGTACAAACATTCTAGAGTCACCCTTGGTCCACCTTTATGGCGATATCTCGAAAAGGCGTCCACCTATAGAACTAAGGATTACTCCCTTTTAAAATACTCATTACCATCTTTTATTTGATACCCATATCATACAAACATATTCTAGAGTCACCCCTGGCCCACCCTAATGGCGACATTTCGAAAAGGCGTCCACCTATAGACCTATTGCCCACTCCTTCTTAAAATGCTCAGTAACACTTTTCGTTTGATACCCATATCGTACAAACAAATTCTAGAGTCAGCCCTGGTCCACCATTATGGCGATATCCCTAAATGGCGTCCATCCATAGAACTATGGCCTACTCTCTCTTAAAATACTCTTTAATACCTTCCATTTGATACACATGTCATACAACCACATTCCAGGGTTACCCTAGGTTCATTTTCCTACATGGTGATTTTCCTTATTTTGTCTCCATAGCTCTCAACTGA